>JAQQAE010001933.1:0-23708 GCA_029823295.1 Pseudamia nigra
TGTAAAACCAATTAATCCGTTCTGGACCCACGACAAACTCCTATATAAAGTATGTATTACACACCCCTACCTGCACAATTATTCATTATTATTATTTGAAGAGAAAGTTATGTTAATTGTCTGAAACGGAATGCATGAAATTAGTTCTAAAAACTATTCAAAATGTATTCTTACCTTGGCTTATGACTTCATAGTATGTATGTGGACACTGTACACATCCATAACTGTGCCAAAGGAGGACGGCAGTGATTTATCCGGAGACGACGGGCTGCTGCTGCGTCTACAAACCGGAGAGGACAGCTGCTCCCCAGCTCTTCCCTATTCCCAATCGCCGTGACAGACGCGGGGCAGCGCTTCCCCATATTCTTCCAGTCTGTGTGGCCACTAAATCACTCTTATTGATGTTTCCTTTTAAACGCCCTTAAATCGCCCTTTGGAGGCATAACTGACCGCTTAATACGGCTCCAACATCGGCCTTGTTGCTAAAACTGACGCTAGCCGGCTAATGCTAGCTAGCTTCCACACTGGGAACAGTCCGGGAAAGTGGCCGATTTACAGGCACTAAAGTTGGATTCACACGATGGAGGGAGTCGGTAGGCACTGGGGAAGCTCACCGCAGCATGTGTTTTTCATTTAACCCACTCAAAGTGCCCCCAGGTCCGGTGTAACAGCTTCTGAACACTCCAGCGGTAGTTTGGATGTCTGTGCCTGTCTGTTGTTTTGTCTCCAGGACCAGCTGCGACAGAAAAGCCCCGAAACCTCCCGTTCCAGATTCGGGCTCCAGTGGCGTGAAGACGGTGGAGGTCGGGCTGTTAGCCGCTAGCCTCTGTTAGCTTGGCTAACGGCTGTTAGCTCCCGGGTGTTTCATGTCCGAGACCCGGAAGTGACTACAGGCTAATGGCTGTTAGCCGTTAGCCTGAGTTAGCTTGGCTAATGGCTGTTAGCTTCACCAGGACCCAGAAGTGACTATTCATTAACTGATTAATTTTCGTTGTTTGAGGGACATTTTTTGCAGTTTTTTTCTTCGGTATACGAAGTTTTTGGTGTCAGAAGAGTTCTTTATGCGAGGTACCACTGTATATATAAATTAAGTACAGTAAAGCATGAAATAGTCCAATCTGTATGATGCTTACCAGGGGTAACATTTTAAATTTTTTATCTTGTCAGCAAAAAATAAATAGATAAATATAAAAATAGATGAATAAATAAAACAGCTAAGGTGACCCAGTTCTAAATTTATAATCATTCTGACCATTGTTCCTGTTGCTGCAAAACAGTTCTCCACTACCTTCATGACCCTCATGTTTAGGGTCATTAACCTTAACATTTGAAATCCTATCTCAATTGACCAAAGGGCAGAAGGATAAAATATTGACAATCGTAATGACTATTGGCTCATCAAGGACCTAGCCTTGCTAATAAGCGTGGAAGAGTTCAATGCAATATTAATGGTATAGGATTTCTCACAGCTACTATTTCCAGAGACTATTCATTGAGGTCTCCAAGTTATTGATATGCCAAATTACAAGAAAGACTTCATTAAATCTCAGAGTGGATGAAGAATTCATGAATGCTTGCATAGTGCACTGCATGCTAATGAAACAACTGCAATAAAGGGTAATTCATGTATCATCTATTTGTGTGTCATCTGCTCATACTACAGGATAAGGATTTTAAAGTGCAAATAGTTAGGACTATTTAGGCCTCAGTAAAATCTTCTTCCTTCTTAGAAGTTACGGTTATTGTAGCATTTATTACAAAACTAATTTGTGAGGTTTTTTTTAAAGCTGATTAAGCTGCTTTACGCTGTTAATCTGTTCTCAAAACTCTAACACATAAAAACCAGCCCATGAAGTGCACAGACCAGGTTCTCTGAGCACAAAGCATCCTTTTGAGGGATCATTTCTGCCCAGCCTGAACAAATGTGATCCCATGGGCACTGAGCTTTGACAAGTTTGAGCTCGATCCTCCTTAAACCCTCACACACTCATCAAAGTTGAATTTTTGCACCAAAGAAACATTTTGTGAGCAAAAACTTGGGAACAGATATTGAAAACAGAAGCTCTCAAGAAGCAGGGGATGAAGTATTTAGTGACAGTACAGGCACAGAGATGTACACACAGATTAACGAAGTCCATCTCTGAAAACAACGTCATGTCTGTCTGTGAGAACACATGGGGTCGAGGTCACAAAGACATTTTTCCTGAGGTGTGTAATGCTCAAGTACAAGTACATTTTCTTCATTACATCTACTTGAGTAAATTTTTATCAAGTGCTTCTGAGAGTAGCTATATGACAGAATACTTTGTGAACAAAAAGTGCACTTCTACTCAGTCACATTTGGTCATTATTATACTGACTTATGCCTGATTTGACCCAAACTTCACAACAGTCAAATGATGACAAACAACAACCACACTATGTGCTTCTGTTTTGTAAACATAAAACAACAGAAATCAGCAGAGCAACAAAATTAATACAATAATCAAGTAAATAAAAAATGGATAAAATAAACTAAACAAACAAAATTAATAAAATAAACATCAAAATTAACAAAAGGAGTAAAATAAAAACAAAATAATTAAGTAAATTAAATATTTTTTAAAAAGCATTGGATAGCTGATGCACACCCTGTACCTGGGCACAGAAAGAGAGAGAGAAACAGTAATAATTATGAATGTCCCAGAAGTCAGATTAGTTCAGTAGCTCCATTGGTTGCTTGGATATCAACATATTTTTTTGTGGATTTGAAGATATATTTTGACTTCAGCATGATTTCATGTTAATGTTCTGGTTATTTTGAGACCATGATCACTTCTGTAGTGTAAATGAATGTCTAGATATGAGGGAAAATGTATTTTACAAGGTATCTTAAGATGGGGACACACTACAAGATTTTTTTGTCGATTTTACCCACAATTCGCAGTTGGGCAGAGTCTACACCAGTCAGCCCTCGTTGGGCACAGTCCACATGGCTAATCGGCACAGAAATCTGTTAGTGTATGCAGGGAACAGACTTGAATCTGCAACTGTATGAGGGAAACACACCCAAACAGAGCTCGGTTACAGTCAATGTCGAGCATTGTAATTTTTCTTCATTAAAGAGCAATTATTATTTTTAAATAAAGTTTCATAGACTGTATTGGTAGATATAAACTAAATCTATACAGAATAAAATTTGTGTCATTCTCGTGCCAAGTTATTACCCTCTGTCACTTGTATACATTTCAGTACTAATATTACTGGAGATTTCAGTGTTGTACTGTATCTTAAAATATATGATGATTTTAACTTATTTTATTGAGTGTACATTCTTCCTGTTACGGCTGGCTCAGAGCTGCGACAAGGCAAAGAAAAATTCCCATAGTGGACAAATTGGCTTTTAAAATATTTAATAATAATAATTTTTAAACTGCTCAAAAATGATCTGCTCACAGTTTCTCAAATGTGTTTATTTTTATAGACGAACCCCACTGCGTAAAATCAGCCGACAAGTCCCGAGCAAACTCTAGGGGGGGTGTGCTTGTCCGGTTTCTTCCATGCCAGAAAACATTGACAGTATGCTTCAGGGACAAGCTCATATGATTTCAGTGCAGCTGATTTAACAGCAGCATAACTGCAACTTTCTTCATCGGACAGAATAGAGTACGCCTTATGCGCTCCACCTGTCAGAACACACTGCAGCATTAAGATGTGTGCAGACTCCAGCCAACAGCATGCGTCCGCCACACATTCCAACAAAGAAAAAAATATCTCAGGTTCCTTCTCGTTAAACTGTGGTAACAATCTCAGGTTACTCAAAATATCAAAACAGTTTTCCTGCTGCATAACAGGAGACAAAGGACAGGGGAGGTCCGCAGAAGCCTCACTCAACTTGCCACTTTTGTTGAGATCTAATTTATATTGCTGTAATGACAGCTTTGCCTGTTCTGTCTCAAAGTGCATTTTCTCCACAGCTAATTGTTTTTCATTCTCTGCATTTTGTACATGGTGTTTAATTTTCTCAACCTCAATTTGCAAAAAAATAAGTTCTTTTTGCTGTTCAAACATTAGACTGCCGGATGTCAGGATCAGCGGAGGACAACCAACAGATGCAGGTGCAATAGCAATATCTTCCGGAGACTCCTTTAAAATTCTGATAGTGGACAAATTGGCTTTTAAAATACTCTTAGCATTTTCTTTCAGACGTTTATTGGGAATTTTAATATCGAAGTGGTCAACAATTTTTAATAACTGATCACACATGCATTGGTTCAGAAAATCAACACATGGGCCCCCAAGAAATCAGTTATGATATCAAACATGACTGACATTGAAACCTCTACTAATTACTTGTTCCCAAAAAAAGTAAGGTGCTAAACCAGAGTCACTATAGTCAGTATACGATCCCTCTAACCTAGGACCTGTCTGACAAAACTCACCTGACAATCAGCTCAAGCCCTAGTCTTCATGCAGTTCCAGTGGCGGAATTTTATGCATTAGATACCAGCAGTCCGGAAGGCCTCCCGAGCCTCCCGAGCCTTCCGGACCTAATAGTGACCTCCCTGCAACCATGGCGTGCTCCCGAGCAAAACTCCAACCATATTTACTGCAACTCTACAAAAATAACAAACTGACATACCTGTACGCCAAAGGGAATATGCCACTTTACCTACCCAGGGATCATATACTCACACACACTTGTTAGGGGAAAAAGTTCTTCTGTCTTTTCATTATTTTCTTGTTCTCGCTGCTGTAACAAAAGAATTATAATTATAAATCATATCAAAATACAATGGTACCTCGCCTTACAAACGCTTCCACCTACAAAATATTAGTGGTACGAAAAAAATTTTGGCCAAAAATGGTACTGGTTACAAGAAAACCCGCACTGCAATGTTGATGCATGTGAAATGCAAGATCATACAAAAACGTGTTGGCAGTCTGCAGCTGTGTGCGAGGTACGGAACGAACTGCCAATCGTGTACCAGACGACCAGACAGAGTTGAGTTGAGATGAGTCGCGTTTCTCTATGTGCAGTTGGCTTAAGCAGTTGTCCTCTGCACAACATTACGCTTAGTTTGTCTCTGCCTCCCTTCTTCCCACTCTCCTCCTCTTCCTCCTCCTCCTCTGCTGCCACCACCATCAAGCTTCACCTGCATCTCCATCTCCTCCTCCGGTAAGTGTCTTTATAAATCATTTTTATAACTAATTTCATGCATTCCTTTTCATATAATTAACATAACTTCCTTTTCATATAATAATCATGAACAAGTGTGCGCGTATGGGTGTGTAATACATACTTTATATGGGAGTTTTCGTGGGTTGCGGAACGGATTAATTTTATATTTACATGTATTCCTGTGGGGAAAACCCGTCCCGCCGTATGTAATTTTTGCCATATGAGCGCACACCGGAACAGATTAATTTCGTATCGTAGGGTACCACTGTATAACTATCAAGTAGTAACCACCCACCTCATCTGCCTCAGACATTATGTATATGGAATGATAGTCAGTAATAAAGTAGCACAACATTAATAAACAGTTTCATACCTGCTTTATTTATTCCTTATTTGAAGATTTCGATGTTGATTTACATCATACATTTATTTTTCCCACATCTAGTATTTGTAGTGACTTTATCTGGCTTCTACTAAGGCTCCACACCGCGAGGGACATTAAAGTTCATTATAGCGGGAGAAAAAGTGTGAGGGGTTAAATCTCATGCCTGTGTCACATCCCACACAGTGTGACACTCATGGCTCTTTGCACTTTTTGAGATGGGTTATTTTCTGTAAACCTACCTACTGGTGGTTTAGTGGGTAATTTTTCTCAAATGTCAGTTTGTGCTTAGTTTCATAGTAGAGTTTCACACTTACACTTTTAAACAACACCAGTGTCTCAGCGCAGATGAACTAGCTAAAAATAAATGTCCATAAAAAAGTCCAGTTTCCAGTGTCAACCTTCCAGCGTTTAGCACAAGTCATGAGATGATAACTCACAATTTCGCTGCTTTTCTCCCTCGTCTTCTGAATCCCTCATATCAACACTCCCTGTCGAATGTGGGATTTCCTTTCTTGATTCATTGAAGGTCTGCCCTACTCTGCCTGTGATTGGCTGACATTCTTGCCCTCATTTTGACCAATCACAGTCTTCATGCCTGAACCCATCCAATTCTCATCCATGAGTACTGACCAATCAGAAACAGGTAGGATGTCCCTTTTGCTGAGAAGCCGTATATAAGCACTGTCAGAAAAGAGCCGCCAGTCAAAATGGAATCTCCACCAAAACTGAATAAAACCCCACGGTACAACATGTTGGTTCCGGGTCTGGGTTCGGAGAAGACCACGTCTGAGTCTGGACCCGGACTATGGTCTGACCCAGGAAACAGTGTCAGAAGATGAAGATGACAGAAAGTAGCGTGAATATTAAAATAACAGTTGCAAACAGCCATACTTGTTTTTCGTCTTGGATTTCTCAGAGCAGATAGCGGTGCAAACAGCAACCAACATTTATAGTCCATGTTTGTTTACAGGTTTGGATCGGGGAGGTACCCCCCCCCCCCCCAACTCATTGAACCGGTCACTATCATGAGAGTTTGCGCGACTTTGATGCATGAGTTGGCTTCAGTTGGTTTGACAAGTCATGCAGTGAAACACATCAAACGTAGTTGTTAAATGTGTGATCTCCAGTCTGTCAGTTGTCATAAAAAAGAGAATTCCCGAGTCTTTTCAAAATCTGTTACAATCGTGAAAGTAGTGTAGTGTGTCATGTAGTGTTGACCTTGAATTATCCACCCCAGAAGTAAATCACCTTAAGATACTTGAGTGATATTCCCACCAAGTTTGGTGAATATCCACACACACGCACATACACAGGCGAAAACAATACCCTCCTTGCCATGGGGTATGTAAGTACGTCAGCAACCAAACTAACTAAATATGCAATAACGAACACCATAAACATGTACTGTGACTAGACGAGTGATGGCTTTGGCACAAAACATATGCCAGGACTGAATAACTGAATGTGGAGCATAGAGGTAAACTTTTGAGTGAAAAAAGTGTGCAGAGATACTAAGGCTTTTTGGAATTTATTAGCTGACAGAGCAAAACGAAGAAAATAAGCAGCACAATAAGCAAAATGACCAAAATCATGAAATAAGACTATAAAAATAGACAAATAAGCAATAAATGATGGCATATGCAAATTTTGCACATCTGCACAGCTTTGTTGAATAGTTTCTGGTGGAATACTTTTTTACTCTTACTCAGGTATTTATTTCTATGTGTACTTCTATTTGAGTCATGATACTTATGTAGCATATAACAAAACATTCCCTTGAGTACTGTTTCTGTTTTCTCTACCCACCACAAGTATTTTCTGTCCACTCAGATGAACGCTTTCTTGCAACCCTAGATGAAATTTGACACAAACGTTCACATGAACTGATTTAATTTATGATCCACTTGACTGAAATGAAAATGATTTTTTGTGCATACAGTTTACGCTTGAAATACACACACATAATTTGATGTGTACTCTGGAATGGCTAAAGTAATAGGTTCTATATTAAGCCTGTTTTTCTTTGATGTCTCCTACTCATGTCTCGGCTGTCCAGTGTGAGTTGCTCGCAATACAGCATACCCATTATCAACGGTTCACAGTCAGACACTCTGAGAGGACCTACATTGTTTTGTTCTGCAGGAAAACATGTTTGTTTAGCCACCTTAATTAAAAAGCTTGACAGTACTACACAAACACTCTCTGTGTTAAACTCTCTCAGTAATCATTTTGAAACAAATTTCTCTCCACATAATGATGACTTGTCACAGAAATATGACACGGGTTGACAGAACACTGCTATAGTAGAAAAGGACATGTAAGAGGGCTAAAATGAAAAGGGGTGAGTAGAAAGGAGGGAGAAGTGATTCCTCCTGTGCCTGAAACTTGTGTCTGCCTCCCCATGTGGTTTCACTCTCTATTTCCACTTTTTCTCTTTTCTGGGGCTGGTCTGACTGTCTCCTGTGTTGCTGCACACATCTGTCTGTCATTAAAATGTGAGGTGCAGGTGTGAACAAACCAACCCTCACATGTGTATTGTTTTACCATCTTTGTTAGAACAGCACCCTGCTACTTTTACGAATGTCTCCTCCTCCCACATTCTGGCTTTCACTTTCACCATATTTTTTCATCCTTTTGTGATGGGTTTTTGTTCTTGCTCGCTGCTCCCACCTTCAGTTCTGCATCACACGTGCAGATACTACACTGCAGAATCAACGGCCCATCTTTCTTGTCTGCACTTTTTCCCTCTTACAGCCATGGGTGATGAATAGTATGAACAATACTGCTGGACAATTAGACAAGGCCATATCTCCTGTATAGTGGCCGAGCCGTCATCTGCTGCGAAATAGACATGTTCCTTCCAGGGGCCTGAATGATGTAATAACAAAGAACAGAGTGACACATGCAATAGTAACATGTGCATTTGGTGGACTTGTCTTTGCTCGTGACTGTTACAATTTCAAAAGGAATTATTATGATGGCTGAATGATTGACATGGGCACCAAACTTCAGGTGCTAAAATCACCCCCAATGAAATGCTCTTACCTCAACAGGAAGCCTCATTATTGTGGCCATTACAAAAGCTGCTATTAGCCATCCTGTCTGTGGCAAAATGGGGTGTTCTGTCAGGGATTGGGGATGAGGGTGACCTTAAATGCTAAGGCTGCATGTAGAGAGCTGCAGGTGTCATAATGCACACGCCTCAGGAGGTGTAGTCATGTAGCATTAATGTAGGGTTTTAAAACTGAACATATGCCTTTGTTTTGTCTTTTTGGTTCTCTGATGTAATCCTTGTGCTTTGTAGTTGATCACTTGATGAGTCCTTTTCCATCTGGGGTATAAGGGTAAAAAAAAGAGTTTTCTTCATTCAAATATAGAAGAAGACGATCACTTTTTCACCTAGTTACAAAACCAGGGCATTCTGCAGGTGGGTGTTTCTGCATTATCCTCCTGAGGATTGTATATCACCAGCTGCCCTTGTCGAGTGAGTAATATTTAGTCCGTCACCACTTCTCATTCTCTGTCAAGCCAAACCCTGCAAGGTGTTTTGTATGAAGAAGCATGATGGTTCCATAAAGGATGGTTCCATATATATGTCATGTTTTAGATCAGAGTCAGAGATTAATGGGCGGTGACATTCACCCAAACACATACATGTACATGTAAAATATGATTCCTCTTGAAGTATTCTTGTTGGACTGAGGGTGGAATATCAGTCTAACTTATTACACTTGTAACATTTCTTTTAGGTATTTCTTAAATGGTGCAGAAAAACTGTAAATTACAATTTAAAATTGAAATTTTACAATGTCACTGGTTGGAAACCAGTGTACAATGAGTTAATATTCCTCACTTTTTTTTTTTCAGAAAATTGACCATGGAAGGTACATGACCATGTCCGGTGGTATCTCAGACAATGAACTCTTCTGACAACGAAAAATTCGGATACTGAAGAAAAAAACTGCAAAAAATTTCACTCGGACAACGAGATTTTAATCGGAGAACAAATAGTCACTTCCGGGTCTCGGCAAAGCTAACAGCTGTTAGCCAAGCCAAGGAAGCGGCGTCCCGGCCCGCGGGCAGCGGCGTGGTGGAGTTGTTTACAGTTATGGATGTGTGCAGTGTCCACGACACACGACGAAGTCATAAGCCAAGGTAAGAATACAATCATTTTTAGGACTAATTTCATGCATTACGTTTCAGATAATTATCATAACTTCCTTTTCATATAATAATAATGAATAAATGTGCAGGTAGGGGTGTGTAATACATACTTTATATGGGAGTTTGTCGTGGGTCCAGAATGGATTATTTGGTTTTACATGTATTTTTATGGAAAAAGTCCATTCGGATAACGAATCATTCGGATACTGAACGTGACAACGGAACGGATTAAATTCATTATCCGAGATACCACTGTATTTACAATAGCCTAGTCAGAATATGATTCAGGGTAGGTATAACCTGCTGTTTAGTCATCACACTATTTGTTATGTCAACACATTTACAGAGGTATTTAATAGACAGTAACAGAGGGTCACTCCTATGGCAGGATTATTGTTTCTATAACATACATAATATATTGGAAAAAGTGACTAATAGTTATTGATAAAATAATAATAAAGCCTAGACACACACTGGGGTTAAAATGTATCACAGGAAATGCAAGTGTTTTGAAGTTTAATATATATTTATTAAATATTTACATTATGTCTTACTGCGGTGGCAGGCTTTAGTGATGGGAGGTCCAGCTCTTTTCAAAGATTTGGCTTGTTTGACTCAGCTCGCCTAGTAGAACCGACTCTTACAGCACCCAAATACCTCTTCATTTCGGATCACAGGTGGGGGCTCTTAGATTTGAGCTCAGGTTTGTTGTTAACCCTGCTCTGACAGCTATTGTCATTTTACAAATTCCGGACTCAGCTTTGCAGTCTCCAACGTCATTGAAATGCAATTCTTTACTTTTCCTCTGGCGTGGTTGCCTAAGCTAAAACTAACAGTACTTTTGAAGATAAACTGTGCTAAACAAAGTACAGACGTCAAAATCACCTGCATGTGCTCCTCAAGTTCCAGGCTTCCAAGATGGTTTCCATTCATTCCCTACAGAAAGCTGCTCTGTGGTGGAAAAAAAGAGTATTTTGGTGATTTAAAACATTTAAAACCTGCATGTTATAAAAACTAATAATGTAAAATTCATTTCCAATCTTTTTTGCAGCTGCCTCTTTCTCATTGTGTACAGGTATGTGGGGGAAATACTTCCTGAGCCAGTGTAGGAATCAGCTTCAAAATTTAGTGGTCGTCTGATTTCTAGTTATTATGATACTTCCATGGTGTTCCTCTTCTGAGCTGGTGTCTGGTCAAAACATTCCCCAGGAACCTGGCACCAGGAGTGTGACTACACATGGATGTTTGATAGAGGAGTTTTTTGTAAATACAGTATGTGCATATATATTTTTGTATGGGTGTTATTTTGGTATTGTGGTTCATTTGCAAATATATTTAGGTTTTTGTAATAGTTCTAAACTCAGGGTAAGCGTGTCGTTTGTGTGTATCTTCAAGAATTATAGCAGATGTAGTCGTTTGAAGCCATCACTTTTGTGTACTGTATATACCATTTCATGTCTGTGTGTGGTTAGTGAAGGTCTTTGTTCACTCATTCTGAGAAAAATAAAAAGTGCTGTTGCTGCTACACCTGGGTCAACTCTCCTCTTTACAGGCACATACATAAATGTAAATGTTAAGACATGTGACCTTTAATGCTGGTCTTTAAGGACATTTGTAATAAAGAACTCTCACAATGGATTCCCAGCAACATCACTTCCTAAATGGCAAAATATCTTGTTTGATGAAGTGCTACAAAATGAATAAAGCCAATCCAAAACCAGAAGTACTGTAATATGTGTTTATAATCATAGACATGCATGCACAGAGTCATGATTAATTTCATAATGCAAATAATGTGTAAATTCAGTTGATTTACAGACAAAGACTCTCTTGAACACAACAAACAAACACAAGAACAAGTGATTTGCTAGGATCATAACAGTCCCTCTCCAGGGTGTAGCAAGTGGGCAAGGCACAAGTTTGCTTTACAGAGAACAATCAGAGGTGTTAGGAGTTGGAATTTTGTCCTTCATCTCTTTGTGAGAATTACACAACGTCCTCAGCATTTACTTCATGGTGAAGCCGTGTCCTCTCGTGTAGGACTAGATTTACATGACAGTAAGTGGGATTATAATGCACAGAACTGTCATCGGCAGAGCCATTTATATCAATGACAGTTTCAGAATAGAACTCGTGGAGAAAACTTTGCCAAATATATTCTATTCAGACATTTTTCAGCATTTTTACTATTTTATTGACGTGAAAATGCATTATGTTTGATGCCCCGTCACAGAATACACTTGGGTTTTCGTTGTAGTTGCTCATTTACAAAAAGTGTAAGATTGCTTTCCCGGTCCAAAGGTTGTGAATTGTTTTAATTAGATTTTATTGGGTGTTGTTTGCCTTCCTATATGTCACTCTAAAGCCAATGAAGCTAGGTACACCAAACTTGGCATACAGGTTGACCTTTGGCCTAACACCTGTGGCTATGGTTTTGGAGACAAAAGGCCACAAATCAAAGTCACATGGTCAAAAAAGTTCAAAATCACTCTGGGCATACAGTATACAGGCTTTATGAGAGTTAGGGCAATCACATTTGAACAGATCGAAATAGGATGTAGGGCACCTTTTGAATGCTGCAGGACCTTGACCTCGCCTTTAACCTTTAAGATCAAGAAAGTCTACAAATAGGTTGTGAGCTCATAAAGTGGCAAACTTACATAATGGCTTAAATGTGTACATAAAGATTTATTGGAGATAAATTTCTCTGAATTTCACTAGCATGACCACACCTTCCTGCCGCATGGTTACAAATACCCCTCTACCCTTCGCTCTTGTTTGTTCTCGGTTCCGCGCCCTGCCGTCCCTCCCTCTTCTGCTTCTTTTTCTCTCTGTCTCTCTCTCTCTTTCTCTTTCAGGCACCACGTGGGGTCCACCGATTCTGGGAGCCACAGCGGGTCCTCAGAAAGGCCGTGCCAACGCAACAGCCATCTCCATCCTCACAAGCTTCCCTCCCAACTAGATTGTATCAATAAATATTAATTTTTGATTCTCATGTTGAGTTGGTGGTGGCTGGTGAACTGAAAGGTTATTTTGTTCATTGCTGAATTTTACAGCACTGAATCAAAAAGTACCATATTCAAATCTTCATGCATCTTATTATCTTTCACCTTTGTTGGGTAAAATATACTGTAGGTGGCAGTTTATAATTAATTTATCAATGTCTGGATCTCAGAGAGATATGGCATTACTGTCATGGGTCGTGAACTGAATAAAAGAAAGAAAAAAGTGCACTTTACATCTTAATCTGACAACAGTAGGTCAAATAGGCACAGATCATGGCACCTATATTTCTTTTTATCCCGCCAATCTCAAAAGAAAATGGCATGTTTCATTTGTAGCAGTGCCAGAGATATTAAAAACAGGTATTTGGAAGCTTATCAGAATGATGGGCATTGAAGTCATGAATTAACGAAAGTGCCTGACAACAGAACCATTTTAGAGTTTTCAGTTATACATTATTTAAGGTCTGTAGTGAGGCAAGGCCTCGGTTGAACGACACATTGAGAACTCCACCTGGCAGCAAAATGAGAACGCCAACACGATTTGCATTCTGTGGCTGGGCTGTTAACTTGTCATCAGCGGCGCCTGACAATTGAATGAAAATAAACATCTACAGCCTGCACTCTGTGGAGTTAAAATCCAATTTAGGGCAGCAGTTTGAAGAGGTTTTTGAAACATGAACTGTTTTTTTTTTCACTTTCCTTTTGTCCACATTTAAAGTTGGCTGGTTAATTTATTATTCGTTTTCATTGTACTCCTCATTTTAAAACGCCAAGCTGAGACCCTCATGTCATGACTGTTGTATGTAATGTACATAATACCAAGGGTCTACATTTAATTTAAATTTTATTCATTGACTTGTTTTGGTGTAAATTTGCTGTAGGGCTGAGTGATAAATTGATAGTTAATCATTATTGTGATATCATGATATTTTATTACTGACTATATATTTTATTATTTTAATTTCATCATTTTAACTAAGAACTCAGATCCACTCACTCATGGAGTTGAAAGAGTTAGTAACTGTAGCTTATCTAACCACAGGGTGACTGAGGAGAGACAGCTTGCATTTCAGATTCCTCAACATCTGGTACAGGTAAGAAAACAACAGATAACTCTTTAATCAGTCCACCATGAACGATCAGTGACTAGCTACTTACCTAACATCATAGAATGTACCTTTCCTTTTTGTTGCAATTTTAGTCATTTAAGATGTTCACTCTGGAGCAAAATGTGGCCACTTTTTTGTGTCATATAGTTTTGTCATGTTTTAAACCTAATTGTGCTGTGTCCTACATATAAAAGCCCAACTTCTGACAAGTACTGAAAATTAGCAATACTGTATCTATAAACTTTCTGTATCGTACATTAGTTGTGTTCTTTGTAATGGAACTATGTTAAACTGTATATTCGCATAAAATTCTACTCTATTATGTAGCTCCAGTTACAATTTTTATTGTAACAACATTTTTGGGCATATTGCACATTTCAAATCTATCATTTGGGCCTTTAGAATCGTGGACATACAGCTCGAACACTGTAATGTTTGTTCGCTTGGTGTCGATCTGTTATATGGCCACAGTAGACTTATTAATTAGCACTGAAGCCAGACATCTGTACACTGCAAAAGAACCACAAAACATCTGCTTGTTTCTTTTATCAATATTTTTTTAACACAGCACGTACAACAAATAAAGTGAGCTTGAGTAGTTTGCTCAGGTTCTTTTGTACGCTGAAGTGTGAACATCAAATGGCTGGTTGTGTGCACATTGTAGACGCTTTGGAGTGAGATTTAAGGAGACCGGCATCTGGCTGGTCAGCTCCCTGTTCCACACTCCATGCTGACTTCTCCGGCTTTTGAGGTCAGTTTCTTTTAAGTCACCTGGGGATCCATTCTTGAAAGAGATATAGCCGTCGATAGGATTTTTCTCCCTCTTTTTTCTGTGCATCTACACAGTTCCACAACAGGCACTGGGAGAAGAATGATAATAATCTCTTTGCTCCTGACCATTCAGACAGATTATGTGAGAAGCAGACTTCTGCTCATGTAATGAACAGGACGCAAGGATGTATTTACCTTGATGAGTGAGAAAAAGTATAGATGAGTGAATAAGTACTGTAGATGGGCAAGAATAATACGCTTCATTTAAAGTTTTCGGAGTCACTTCCAAGTACTCTTCAGGAAATCTGAACTTACAGTTCTTCAACAATGAATGTTTCATCCAGAGTTTGGGTGCACAACTCATTTACTCTAAGGTGTGACTGATATAGAAGTAAACAACACATTTTTATTCACAAATACATCTCAGCAGAGAAGCACAGACATGAGTCCCTGCCCCCACTGTGTACCTGCATAGCTCAGATGTGGGCTACAAACAGTCTCCGAAGCTGTCTGTGATCTATACATAGACGTGAGGCAAACAGCAAAGGTTAACTTTGATGGCATATTTTTTATTTTATTTATTTTTCAACCAAAACATACATACTTCTCCACATCTACAATCACAGCATAAAAACAACTTGTTGAGAAAGTAAAGTTACTTTTAAGATAAATGTTCCTCAGCCTGACAAAGCAGCATTTAAACACTGCAGAGTTTTATACTTCGACTCCATGCTTCATGTAGAGAAAACAGACATACTGAAAGGCTGTGTGTGCAAAATCAAGACTTAACCGTAACTAACCATCTCATGAGTTGCACAACACTGCATACACCAACACGTCTGTGCTTATTCATGTATTAACTATCCATTGGCAGGATGACTGCAGATATTATTCCTTTCAATTCTTAGATATTGAACAAATTATAAAACAGTTTTAAACTTTAGAATAAGTAGATAGATTTATTCAGGGATCATTCCAAGAAACACCTCTCACATCACACTGCACACACACAAAATGCATCAGCTCATATACACACACACACCCACACACACACACAGATGGTAGCATGCAATGGGATCATCAGAATGTCCATGATGGTTATAGGATGAGTATACTTGTAAGCATATTTACCCATCTCATTCATCTTGTGCTGCCTATTTGCAGGACTGTGCACACATTTTATCCAGACTACAGATTCAAGAGATCTATTTAGCGTTGCTCTGCCATTATCGCTTGTTTCTATCATTTCCTCCTTTGCATGCACACTGGATTTATTTTCTTCACGCATTCTGTTTGGTCTCATTGTTTTGCAACCCTTACATTTATGTTGGTGTGAGGCTGTGTTGTTTTCTCCACTATGTCCTCTCCATCCATTAAATTAACTCTCCTCTCCTCTCTCAGCCCTTCCATTGTCCTCCATTGTCATTCTACCTATTCTGACTCTTTTTCACTTTGTCGTTTTAGATTTGTGTTACACTTATTTTGTTCTAGGAAACCCAGTCAGCCTGGCCCATCTGCATGATTATGCACAGCACCACTGATTGCAGGGAAATCATAACGATGGAACATGATGTCCTGAATTAAAATAGGCTGCAGAGGGACAAAATAACCCAAACTCTTCCAATTTTGAAGTAAAAACATTAAACCCACTCATTTTGAGACTGATCAGACACCCAAGTCAGTCTTTATGTGATTCGATTAATATTTTTCCCCTATTATGGATTACAATAATTGACAGCACTATCCTGTTATTTTAAAACCTGGTACTTTGAGGATCAAATTCTTCATTAAATCACAACAGCTCTGACAAGGTAATTTAATGCATCTACTATTTGGTGACAGTTTCATTAACTAGTTTATCTTCCTCGACAGATGGAGTACAACAGCCTCTTGCCTGATGGACTACCAGTTGAAGTAGATTCCGTTGTTCATCATAATACATTTCATTCACACTCTTTGTCACGTCATGTTATATTTTTGTCACAGTTTTCAATTTTAAATGAATTAACTTATTCCTTATTAGTTTTGTCTTCTTTTCAATAGTATGAACACATGCATTTTTTTATTTGCTCATTCATTCTTTCACTCATTCAACTCATTAATACATTTATTTTTGGAGCAACACTGATAAGAATGATGAGGGGAAGGAGACAGAACAAAAATATTTTGAATCACTGGTAGAAGATATCATTTAGCTCAATATTTTGTAAAAGCTACAGCTCTACAAAACAGGCAAGGACAGAAAATCACAATGGCTGGATGTTGTTTGGATTCTTTTACAGTTATATGTAAAAAGAAAATTAAAGAAGTATTTCATCAAAATTTCAAGACCAAGTGCCAAAGCACAATGTTGAGATGCACAGTGTGGTAAATCTTTGCTGAACAGTGACATTTCCTCATGTTTTCTGAGTAAAGATAATGCATGTGCAGATGACGATCACAGAGGCTCAGAGATGGTCCTTTGTACTTCACTGAATATTGAACTAGGTAATTTGACGGTATGGAAGATAAAAGTCTTTAGAGTGCCTTGTTGAGTAAGGCTGAAGTGAATGCCTGATGAGGATTTTTTTTTTAAATACAGAAAGTGCTAAGAAACTACTCAAATGAAAATATTGTTAATTTATAATTATAATGACTCAAGTAGAAATAGAAGTAGTCACATTTACTGTAAGTCCTTGAGTAAAGGTAAAAAAAAGGGTCTCAATAAATACAACTACTCAAATAGTGAGTATAATATACTGCCTTCAAACAGGTATTTTGGTTATTTCTGTTTATTTCCATGATTACTTTGACATTTTTTGGTGATTTTGTTGACTTTTTCTCATTGTTTTGTTTACATTTTTTTAACTTAAGAGATGTGCATTCACAAAGAATTTCCATAATGGGACAATAAAGTGTCTTTAGACTGAGATGAATTGTTTTTGTTTTTTTAACCAATGTTTTTCCTTAATTTGGTCTCTCTCTTTTGGAGTCATTTTTCCGCTTATTTTATTTTTTATTAATTTTTGTTCACCTTTTTGATTATTTTGACCATTTTTCTCATGTATCTTTACTCTTTTCTATTTTTTAAATTTTTTTATGAATGTTTTGCTCATTTTGTAATTTTTTTTGTTTTTGTCATTTGTGTACGTTTTTGCATTTTGTTGCTTACTGTATAATCCTATTAGTATTAGTATTATTATTCCTATTTTTTAATATATACTGTATACATTCTGTTTTTTTAACCATGCATCCTGCTGCCCTTGCTGCTGTAACACTGTAAATTTCACCGATGTGGGACTAATAAAGGTTTATCTTGCTTTATCTTAGTCTAGTCATTTTGATAATTTGGTTGATTATTTTGTTCATTTTTAATTTAATTGATTAATTTTTTATTTCAACCTTTTTTACTGCTATACTTATTGAGATGTAGCAAAATGTAACTGAGTAGAAGTACATTTTTTTTATCGCAAATGTAACTAAGTAAGAGTAAGGCTTATTCTGCAAAACAACTACTCTCAGAAATACATCTTTCCATGTGTGAAGGAGTAATGGTACTTGAGTACTACCCACCTCTGGTCATGAGTTAGATATACGACGTGCACATGTAAACCTTTGTTTAATAAGTGTATATCAACGGGTGAAGAGGGGAACAGTGAGGCACATCTTTTAGCAATGCCATTCACTCTCAGTATTTTGTTTTTGATTAAACAAGTCTTACTAAAATAGGTAAGACATGTTGCTGACCAAATTACAGTATATGATGAGGATAAGGACAGGAATGAACAACCATCTGACTTCATGGTGCTTCTACAGACCTGCTGATTTGATATTATATGTTACATTTTCATCTTTTTTGTCTCCAAGATCAGCATGTTTATTACCCCAAATAAAATGTCAGTGATTGAGTGTAAAAGAAGATAAAGTGAAGACTGTTCTCACAAGTGAAGACTGAATACTTGATAGATGTTTGGGATCAAAGCTTCAGTTTTAGAAGAAGAATGGTCAGTACTGCACAGACCAACATGAAGACAGTATGGACTGACTAAAGAAAATGTATTTTTGTGGAAGGCTATCACAGCTAGTTTCTCAACATGCCTAAGGCAAAAGCAGGTGCTGTCCAGTTTTCAATCATTCTGAACAACTGTACAGTGTCTCTCCATATGTCCCTGCTTCATGTACAAGGTCAGTGAAGGATGGACACATGGTCAGTGTGTCTCTAAGTTTCTTTTTTACATTACAAGGACACACACGTACTGTACACACATTTTTACCCCAATCCATCCAACCATCTGACACGTGAAGTAATTGGCCTGACTCAGAGGGAAATCTCCCATCAGAGCAGCAGTCTTGGGTTGCAGATTGCCATAGGTTGCTTTCTCAGAGGACCTGACCCAGCAAGGCTTATCTACTGCCTGATAGGAGGATCTGCGGGATACACACACAATTAGGAAAGACTTTACACACACACATAGATAAGAACCTGTATAGACACAAATGAAAAAGACACCAATGCATAAGTTTTTCACTTTGGCACACATTTATGTTTATGCATCTACACTGATGGTACAGACATGCTTGCAAACATACACACTGCCTCCACAATCTTGGTTCTTTTATCCTTTACATCACCCAGTCAGGGGTAGCCTTAGATAGATCCTTGGATGTCCAACACCCAGCAAGATTAAAAACAATCAACAACAATAACAGCAGCAGCCGCAAACAACAGCTCCAGCATATGGCTATTAAATCTGAAAGGCATTCATGCATCAAAAGGAAAACTAGATTTCTATCATTATTATCAACACTATGTGGCTGCTTCAGGGGCTCATTTGAGCAAATATCATTTCTCATAGACAACAGATTGGGCTAAGCGATGGGTTACGAGTGGAATGAACAAATATGCTAATAGGATGACAAAATGTAAAGAGAATAGAGAATACATACAGTTCCATGCAGAGATAAACAAACATAGAAATAACAAAGTAAGTACTGCTAATGGTTTTCAGTGTTGCAGAACAAAACAAAGACAAGGTTGAATTCAAGCCTGAGAAAACTGTCAAGTCATTCCACCCCCACCATGCTGTGTCTGGCAAATTATGCCATAATATAGAGCTCCTGAAATGCACAAAACACTGACTGTAGTTGAGGTTAGGAGAAGACCTCACTATGTGGATCTTATCATTTCAAAACCAGACGGTGTGTGCAATGGTTCTTATTTCCATTGGTGGGTAGAGCACACAGAATCAGTACTCAAATAAAGTATTTACTTCATAAATATAATATCTCATGTAGAAGTAGTAGAAGTAATGGAGTAAGAGTAAGAAAAGTATCATATAAAAACTAGTCAGGTAGTGAGTAACTTCATGACATGGAATTTATTGCAGCATGATATATTGCATTCAAACAGATATTTGGGTCATTTTCCCTGAATATTTTTCAATGTATTTGTTCATTTTGTGGCATTGTTAAATTCTGTTGGTTATTTTGTTCATTTTTTTAAAATGTACATTATTATTGTTATTTTTTTAATACTGCTGTTTCATAATTTCCTCACTTTTACTCACTTTCTTGCTTAGTTTGTCCATTTTTGTTCGCACACTTGATTATTTTGATCATTTTTGCTCATTTTGTTACTTATTTTGTTGAGTTTTGTGCTCAGTTTCTTAAATTTTGTTGGATTTTTTTTTTATTATTTTGTTACTTTTTTGTTCCTTTGTGCTTGATATGTTTCATATTTTACAGTTTACTCAGCTATTTTGATCAGTTTTGTTAGTTTTCTAGATTTTTCTGTTTTTGTTCAATTTTCTGCTTATTTCATGTCATTGTTCATTTTGGAGGTCTTTTGTACATTTCTTATCATTTTGTTGCCTATTTATTTTGTTAATTTACTTGATAATTTTGTCCCTTTTGGTCAAAGGTAGCTGGGTAGAAAAACATTTTTTTTCCCCATCACAAATGTAACTGAGTAAGGGTAAAAAGTATTCTGCAAAATAGCTACTCTCAGAAGTACACTAAAAAAGCTACATGTACTGTACATGTAAAGGAGTAAATGTACTTGGCTACTAGTCAACTCTGCTTATTTCATACAGAACTCTCAGCTACTAGTCCTCCAGGCTGAAATAGGAAACAAATAAAACAAATCCTGTAATTCATGTTTTTTTTTTTAGCTTAAATTGAACTATACTGTATGTCTTAGGCCCTCAGTGCATGATGATGTTTTGGTGTCACTGGGCAAAAGTTCTATTTTTACATGTCAGTATATGGTAATTCTTATTGTGTGAGAGGAAACAGTGCTTCTGCATCTACTTGTGGTGTCTTCTTGACATGTAAAAAGTCGACTTGGAGACAGGGGTTTGGACACTTATCGGTGCTTTCAGACAGGTAGGAGTCTTAAAGACATGACTGACAGCTACTGCTATACTCCATGGCTCAAGACAGAATCTTAAAAAAGTGGATTCATTTTTTCATAGTAGTGAAACAGTGTCAGGTCATCTATTTTTATATTCACTCTATTAGGAGAGAGCTGCAAATGGAAAGCGTGTGCATGTGTGTGTGTGTTTTAATTTCTGGTGTTTTCTGTGTCTTTAGTGACATTGAGGAGACTGTAAAAAAATAAAGATCTGTGAGGTTTAGACAGTAAAACCCTTCATGGACCGCGAAGACAACAGTCTCACTCATTCAGACTTTAACATGAGTAGGTTTTAAAACAGACAGGGTGTGAAAGATTTTGATGTGCACATTCTGATTACATCTGCAAAATCAGACAAACCCAATCATGGAAAATCACATCATTAAAGAGAGCATTGGGCGGCGAAATAATACTTTATTAATGCTGTGTTATAAAAAAAAATCCACTCAGTGCTTAACTGACCACAGAAAGAGAAACCAAACTATGTGTATACACTGAGCCTCTATTTTTCTGTCATTGCTGCACTGGAAACAAGCAGATTCAAGTGAACATTGCCTTTATGGACAGAGCTGAAATCCATGTGACATATACCGTGATGAGGAACAGCGTGATTATCTGTTTGAACTTACTGAATAGGCATCATCTCCATTCGTGGAGACTTGATCAGTGTACCACACCTACTGGGTCATGAATTACCACCTTGATAATGAGCAATTATTTAAGGCCTCAGTTATTTTTTTGTTATTCAGTTGAACTGTTAATTTGCTCTTATACTGACTACACAACTGTTATTTTCCTAATTCCCTCTACAGGCAGGCCTGAAATGTGAGATTTATCAGACACATTAATGCTTGTTGTGCTTGGTGTCACAGCTGGCTGCACGTTTCATTGTTTCCAAATCCATTGCACACAGCATAACAGGTCACTTTATTAACACCTGATCACTGTGGATCTGATGGACATTAATGTTGTGTGTTCTGTTGCTATACTGCAGATTAATAACATCAAGTGTGTTAAGTGTAAGAAAGTAGTATGATCACCATCTATATATTCAAGTAGACAAAACTCCAATATAACCCACATGCTAATGTGATCCCTCAATGTCTGACCGAAGAATTCATGTTTAATTTATTATTGCTAGCTATAATTCCACCATTCATTCAAGCCTCACAACCTTTTTTTAAGACAGAGATGAGACAGCGTGCTATAATGAGAGTGTGATGTCAGTGTGTGTGCAGTTAATACATGCTTTCAGGTGGTGGTCTTTGCTCTAATCAGATGCATCAAAGCTTATTTGCAGAGAAATGGGAAAGATTTTATGCCAAATGTGTGAATATTCCCTCATTTACAACCATTTGCATACATGCAAATTGCACCGGGGCAATGTTGACACTATCTGCTTGGCAACACAGATTGTGAGAATTTCACTCTTTGCAAGTGCTTTGTTAATTATATGCTATTATTTTTTTGTCCCATTCACACAGATTTCATGCCTGCTAAACCAATTGAAACATTGTCTGGATCTGTCTTTTAATATTGCTTTGATTTCTTTTTGTGGCAGTGTGGGTATGCACTAAAGATAATATATGCAAGCAGGGGCCAAAGCCATATTGAAAGCTTTTGTAGAGACCTTTTGAAGTCTAGCATTCACACATTATTTACTCTGTACTCATTCATTGTCAACCTAGTGCCATAAGAACATCTCACTCTTCTCCAGCAGGTCAGTGTGAAGCTCAACAGAATTCAGCACAATCTCTTGTCTCAGCTCCTCCTCTATATTGCCTTCAATTCTCTGGAACAGATACTAGCTTCCTCCAGTTGGATGGCATGTTTGTTAAAAGCTGGGCAGCCCACTAAGTAAGAGCTGTGCAGCCTCCTTTATACTGTATCTAATTCTTGGGATTCACTTTACTCTGCAGGGACTTCTGGAGGACAAACAAAATGGCACTGGGAATGTTGATGACCAAAACCAGACCTGCTTCATTGCGGGAAAAACTTGGTGGCCATTAAACTGTCAGCTGACAAAGACACAGATAAAGAAGAAAAATAATGAATTAATGGAATACAGTGGTATCTCGGATAAAGAGCTCTTCTGACAACGAGAAATTTGGATACAGAGGAAAAAATTGGCAAAAATATATAATTGCATACCGAGGAATTATTCGGACAGCAACCGAAGATTGACATATCTATGCCCAGGTCACATCTGCGTCACTTCCGGGTCTCATCCGCAAATGACCCGGAAATGACATTCTCAGTGAATGCAAACATTGTGGCCCTTCTGTGTTGGTCCTGCAGCTGAGTGTAAACGCAAACTGAACCTTTTTCATTTTAAACACTGCTTCATTTTGTGTTTTTCATCATGGGACCTAAGAAGAATGATAGTTGGGACAAGAAGACGTGTAATACGATCTCGCTGCATGTAAAATGCGAGATAATACAAAAACATTCTCGTGGCGTTCGAGTGACAGACGCACTTCGACCATGTGCACAATACTTAAGCAGAAAGAAGCCATCACATCTGTGACTCCAGCTCAGGGAGTAACAAAGCTTTCCAAGCAGCGTTGTCCTCTGCATGACGACATGAGCGGCTACTGCTGTTCTGGACCAAAGAGAAGGAAATGGCTCAAGGAAATCACCCAAGCCAGCATTTGTGAGAAGGCTCGTGCAATCTATGAGGACCTGAAAAGAGAAAAGTCGGAGCGTGGCGGCAGTTCCACAG
>JAQQAE010001934.1:0-23696 GCA_029823295.1 Pseudamia nigra
TGCCGTGTCATTAGGGAGCGCTTAACATGAGCGCACCTTAATGTCAAGTAAAATTCCTTGCATGTGTAAAAGCATGCCTGGCAATAAAGTTCATTCTGATTCTGAAAGAATTTACAAAACCATCAGAAAAATGAGCAAAAATAACGACAAAATGAACAAAAAAAAAATCACTAGCTTTATACAGGAAGTGAAGAAAAATTAAGACAAAATAATCTAAATACACAAGACAATGAAAAACAAATCAATAACATAACTAACATGAACAAAAATAAACATACAATGAACAAAAGAGCAACAGAATTTACAAAAAAATAAGCGAACTGATCAAAACAACAAAAATTTGTAAATAAAATGGGCCACTCAATAAAAAAGCTCCACCATCCACTTTGTGTCGTGACTCCTTAATTTTTGATACAGGATTATGTGCATTGTATAAACCAATGCAGATTTAGTCACACTTGCACTGATATTCTACATTGATGATTCTGTTTTTAGGATGAATTTACATCTGGTCCACAGGATTTGTTGACAATAACTTAAAACTGTATAAAAACACCTGACCGATCCTTTAAGTGCAGTCTGAACCTGTATTAGAGCCTAAACGCTGATGTCTTCGATCTAAAGTCAAGTTGGGTTGCAGGTGCTGATTTCCTTTCCCCACTGATCAATAAAAAGCTTTTGGCCGATCAATAGGATTTGTGGTGTGTCAGATGTCTCGGTCATTGTCGTGTGATCAGGTTTCCTACAGGGCTGGTGAAGGAAGATCTGGTCCAAACTGCTGCTGCTTTAATAATCACTGTGGTGACGTGTCTAAAACTGAAGTCTGACGCGATAAAAATAAAACAATTCCCTTTGTTTCTTCCTTCTGTTCAAAGAAAAACTACAAAATGAACTGGACTCACTGTGTTTATACCCGAAGCACATTTTGTTCTTTAAAGCAGATTAAAACATGTAAAATGAGGTAATACTGAGAAATAAACAGTGTTTGATACCTTGGACAGAAAGAAAAAAATAAGCGTCTAGAGCTGCAGAAAATATTCAAACCTTTCATGTACCACATGAAACATGATCCATGTTTAGGCTGGCAACATGTTAACAACAATTTCTTATTATTTCATTCATTTTTGTTCATTTTGGTTATTACTTTATTCATTTTTATGCATTTTCTATCATTGTTTTGTTGATTTTTTTCTCAATTTTTTTCTACATTTCCATGATTATTTTGCTTGATTTTGTCCATTATTAGGGTCAGATTTTGTTCATTTTTAATGAATATTATTTGTTCATAAATTTTCTAATAATTTTTTGTATTTTCTTGTACATTTATGATATGGACTATTTTGTTAATTTTCTTCAATATTATAACTGTATATCAACTTTCATTCTGTTGATTTACTATTTTATGCATTTTGGTGTTATTTCCCCACTTTTCTGATAATTTTACACGGCTTTGTATGTCAAATTTCTGCTCATTCTTAGTCTTCTTCTTCTCCTTTCGGCTGCTCCCCTCAGGCGTCGCCACAGCGAAATACCAATGATTGGCATGTTTGATCTGGCATAGGTTTTTTACGTCGGACGCCCTTCCTGACACAACCCTCACAACAAGGGACATTCTGCAGTTTGTTATCGCAGCATCACTGTGTGCTAACAGGGATGTGTTCAAGGCGACTCAGAGGAGAGGGGATAGATCGTGTTATAGCCTTAGCATAACTATTAGGCTAGCAGCTACTTTTACTTTTTTTGATACAGAAGACTTTTCCACCTCCTTCCAGCGACAAAGTTTATGATGCGAAACGTCAAACACACCTGTTGCCTTTGTAGTTCAAACCACTCTGACCATTCTTCTCTGACCTCTGGCATCAACAAGGTCATTTCATACAGAGACCTGTTGTTCACTGGATATTTTTTCTCATGCAGACTATTCTTTATGAACCCTAGAGATGGCTGTGTGTGAAAATTCCAGGAGACCAGCAGCCGTGCCATGTTCAAAGTCATGTGAATCACCTTACTTCCACAATCTCATGCTCGGTTTAAACTTCAGGAGGATGTCTTGAGTGCGTCTACATACCCAAATGCAATGATATGCTGCCATGTGACTGGCTTATTAGATATTTAAGTTAGTGAGTTGTGTACTTAATGATGTGGCCAGGGAGTGTATATACCACAACCATTCACCAATTTATAACTCAGCTCTATTTAAAGGTGATCTTTATTTTTTCAGTCTGCAGAGTAGCAGTAACAGTTCATAGCCGTGTTTTTGTATAGCTGCAATTTCTTAATCCACTATTTATCAACTATTCTCTGATTCTGAGTCTGTTAAAAGTGAATATATTCTGGCTTCTTTACACCACTATGACAGTAAACTAAAATTTCTTTGAGCCTTGGACCAAATGAGACATTTGGGGATTTCATCTTGCGCTTTTCACCAAATATCAACAGCTATGGAAATAACTATTGTTCCAGTGTGACAACGTAGTGAAACGTCGTTATTTGTGTGACTTGTAAAGCCATCAGGGTTTTATTATGTGTCAGCACGAGACAAAAATCAGCCATGAAATATTTACTTTTTTAAAGCAATAAGCTGCATCAAAATGACTGACAACAAACCCTAATTTTCTGCAGAAGTAATGTAATAATTAAGAATGTCTGGTGTTGAAAAGCAATCGAAAGACAGTGTTATTTATATTCCAAGAGCAGAATATCAAAAGTTCTTATTGAAAGGCTGTTATTTTTAGCTTCTACAGAAAATCACAAGCATCTAATAATTATTTTCAAAGCTGTAACTGACAAAGGGGAAAGTAACTCGTAGATTAATCAACAACATAACAATTGCTACTTTTCAACCCTATTTTACAGTTTTACTTTCTTTTTGGTTCTGACGTTGTTCTTTTTGCCTGTAATTTTTGGTGATTTTGTTCATTTTTCTTTTTCTGGCTCCTTATTTTGCCCATCCTATTTATTTTGCATCACAATTTCTTCATTTTAATTTTGTGGGATCAATAAAGTATCAATCAATCAATTTCCTCTTCATTTTCTTTATTATAAATGCAGTTTCTTTATTTTGATTTTTTTGTTCATGTAATGCCTAACTTCATTAAATTTCTTGATAATTTTGTTCATTTTTTAAAAAATATGCTCCTTAATTTCTCTCGGCTTTCTTTATTATGTAACACATTTTCCTCCTTATTCTGATTATTTTTGTTCATTTCACTTCAAATTTCATTCATTTTGTTAATTTTTTCCCATTATGCTTCTTATTTTGTTTCATATTGTTCATGATTTTATTGCTTATTTGCCCCATAATTTTCTCATTTTACAAATTTGAGAAGTTGTTTTCTCTTGAATGGAACATGATTGAGTCAAGACACTCTGCCACAAAATAAGCCAAATGTCACAAGGTCTAGTTTTAGCTCGAATTTGACTAAATTGTTAGCCTAAACATGACTCTGAGATGGATGAGAGTCAGGAAATGGTAACTTTGTCTGGTTGTGTTTGGTCTTTAAGTTCGAGTTGACCTGAGATTAAAGTGGGACCCAGAGCTGCTACCTCTGGTTTTTCTCCTAACCCAGTAACCTAGTAGCCTGGATATGCAGCATACCTGATGGATCTGGATCTCCACCTTCAGAGCCTCCTGTAATGTCTGTAATTCCATCATGGATCCAGTCAGTCTGCCAGCCGATCGATCAGCCTGCACATGCACAAAAACACACACCAGGTCACAAAAACACACATAGTCAGCCTGTCTACGGGGATCAGATGCTTGAATTTCAAGCATTATTTCTACTGTAAATAAATTCACATGTAACTTTTTGTGTGTAAAAGATGATAAGAGGTACAAACGGGAGGTTTGAGCTTCCTTTGTTCATTTTGATTTAATGATGTAAAACTCACGATGAACAAAGTAGGCAAAGAAACACAAAGAATGCATGCGCTAATTTTAAAAAAATGCCAAAATTATCCACCAATTCACCAAGAAAGAAGGCAAGAGTAAAATAATTAAAAAGTGAAGAAATTTAAAAAAAAAAAAAATCAAACAAAACTGAACAAAAACAATAAACAAAAAGAAGAAAAATTGCCAATATAACCGACTGACAAATAAACTAATTATTCTACAAATGAACAGAAACTGATCAAAATAATCAACTAGATGAACAAAAGGAGCCAAAAGTGTCCTCGGGGAAGAAAACATCCATTGATGGAATAACCTGGTCATTCAGTATATTCAGGTCATCAGCTGACCTCATTCTTTGAAAACATAACATTGCTGAGCCTAGACCTGACCAACTGCAGCAACCCCACATCACAGCACTGTCTACACAGGCTTGTACGGTACGAACTAGGCATGATGGGTGACACTTCATCCACCTCTCTTCTAGGGTTGTCACGATACTAAAATTTCAAAACTCCATACGTGGGAAAATATTCGATACTTGATACCATTTTCGATACCGCAGGGATTAAAAAATGACAAATACTTAAAAATGCATAAAAAGTATTCTTTCTTTAACATGAAAAACTCAAAAAAAAGCTTTTTCAATCTCAACATGGAACATGCTGTCCCGACAGAACCGCAGATGTTAGTTAAATAATCAAAAAATGACAAAAAACCAATAAAAAACAAGACAGTCACATTGTTTTCACTTAGTGCAAATAAATGCAAAATAAATAACCCCGAATATAACACAATTTGACAATATTTTAAGATTGTCTGAGGTATTATTCTTTTAACAGAAAGATAAAATTAACAATTTTAAAAATATGCAAACAACACTTGTCTGAGATAGTACAAAAAGAAACTGGATTTCTGAAGCAATGCAAGCTGCAAAGAACAAAAATAGCAACAATGACGTGTTTGGTTTGTCTGAGGTAACAACACACAAAGGAAACAACAATTAGAACAATATTTGGAGGTATTAAACTGTACAAGTAAACAACAACTAGTTAAAATGAAAATCACACAACTGAAATACTGTATTCTCACCTACACTTTTTTTAAAGGCTGAAACTGAGAAGTGCACATATTTATTAAACAAGGGTTCAGAAAGTACACTTTCCCTATGTATGACTGCTTGTTGTACAAACTCTAACAACGAGAAGCTTTACTACACAATCAGGGCTGTAAATTCAATGCCCATCAGTGAATCAGGACAAACATGAAACATTTTCATATTATATTTTGAACAGCCCCCGTTTTTTTTTTTTACATTTTTAAACAATATTTAAAAACCTGTTGGAATTATTTAAGAAGGCCAAAGTGTCTGTCCTTCAGATGTTTGGCCAAATTAGTCGTGCTGCTCAACTTTGTTGCCACCCTTTTAACGGACTGTTTGCACACAGGCTTATCCATATCTTTGGTTTCCCCTCTTCGTTTGCCTCATATGCAAAGTATTTCCAAACAACGCTTTTGCCTTTTTCATTTTCAACCAAGGCTGGCTGGTCTGGCCCTCCTACAGCCGTACTGGCCATATTTAGCAGCAGAAATGGCAAAAAGCCGGGTCGCAGGCTGCTGGATGCTGGTTACCTGCTGCAGCCTGTCGAGTCCGCGCGACAGGCGCTGTGTGCGTGCGCACTGTAGCATTGATACCATGGCAAATTAGTATTGTATCTGGATATGGTGTTTGAGTATCGATACTTTTCAGCGTATCGATATTTTTGACAACCCTACTCTCTTGTTACCCTGATGCCCATCACTCTGGAACAGGGTAAATCTGGACTCATCAGACCACATGACCTTTTTCCATTGTTCCAGAGTCCAA
The DNA here is from genome assembly GCA_029823295.1 of Pseudamia nigra. Classification (NCBI taxonomy): domain Eukaryota; kingdom Metazoa; phylum Chordata; class Actinopteri; order Kurtiformes; family Apogonidae; genus Pseudamia; species Pseudamia nigra. The sequence continues at coordinate 5,757 of JAQQAE010001934.1, forward strand.
TCATTGTGCTCCTTACCAAACTGAAGCCTATTTTCCCCTTTAGCTTCACTGATAAGTGGTTTTCTTAAGGCTACACTGCTGTTTAGTCCCAATCCTTTGAGTTCCCTTCGCATTGTGTGTGTGCAAATGCTTTTACTTAAACTATTAAACACAGCCCTGAGTTCTACTGTTGTTGTTTTCACCAAAAGTTTAACTGATCGCTGATCACGATCATTCAAAATTTTTCCGACAACATTTCTTCCTCAAAAATGATGGTTTCCCGCTATCCTTCCAGTTTTGAAAAATGTGTTGGACAGTTCTTTGCCCAATTTTAGTAATTCCAGCAATCGCCTTAGATGTTTTCCTTGCTTGTTGCATACCAATAATTTGACCCTTCTGAAACAGATCAACATCTTTTGCACAACCACAGAATGTGTCTTTGACATGGCTGTTTCGGAAATAAGAAGCTACTGACTGAGTGTTAAATAACTTGATGCCATCTCAAACATAATCACCCAAGCAGTAATTATCCAATGGGAGACTCTTACCTATTTGCTTAGTTAAATCCAAGTGGGACTTCTTGACGTTTTTTTTGGCTAGGCAGTGTATTACGGCAAATCTCTGGGATCTACCCGACAGGTCATTAAGTTAACTTGACTTGTAGCAGAATTGGACCAAGTTGGACCTTTGTAGATTTGATTTATTTAATAGAACATAGTTTTTCCTGACAGGCACTTAACTGTAGTTGTGGGTGTTTACACAGTCAGCACGGTAATATGACTTTGTTCTGCAATGCTTGGTGAAGTGAGTCAATAAGCTAGTGTCTAGCATTAGCTTACCCATAAGACCCCTGACATATTATGTTCCCCCCATTTGTCCAAATATGGTCCATTCCTGCTTTTGGTTCTGAAATGTCATCCAGAAAGTGACAACCTGATTGGCCTCAAAACGGGAATTTAGAAACCAATGTGTGACATCACAGTTACTCTGTCCACAAATATATACAGTCTATGGTCTAGAGTGGACATTAGTAGTATTGGGGCTGGGGCTCTACACTGGCTGTTGTCATAGCAACACAAGGTGTAACCATGAATGAAAGGACTTTCTGTGATGCTGACCTCTGTCAAGTTCAAACAAGGTCACAGGAAGTCCAGCTAAATCAACAGTTAAACTAGAAGAGGACCCACAGTTCAAATTACACAAGAGGTTATTCTGTTTAATGAGATACAGAACAGAGCAGGGCGATAAAGAGATAATGACTGTAATTGAAACCTATGTTTCACGTCCTGCTAAACATTCTTCTTTTGTCTGTATAATTATAAGGATTCAGAATTTGTTCATTTGATTTATGTATCGCCCAGCACTAATACAAACACAAAATAACACGTAGCTCTGTTTAACATCCTACAGGACATACACAGTTCATAACTGACACTAAATAACATTAATAATTAAATTACTTATTACCTTAACACCGTCTCCAGTAGGAAAACCATCCAACTGAAGCATTAAAGTGCCGCTAGAAACAAAGAAAACCACAAAAATTACATTTGCCTGTTGAATTAATTATACCTTTACAGTGCATTAATTACTTAATTTTAACTATACTATACAAAAAAAGAATTAATTACTGACAACTTTATCAGTTTTCTTCATCAATCCCTTATCAAACTATATTAGTAAGAAGTTAGTAGGTTAGGGGAACTAAACTAAACTAACAAAAGGAACTTACTGAACAAAATGATCAAAAAATGAACAGACTCTTCATGAAACTGAACATAGTGAACAAAACAAGTAGCAAAATCCAAACACAACATTCTAATAAGCAAAATGAAAAAAGCGATCAACAAAATAAGAAGCAAATGAACAACCGTGAAATTGAGTCAAGAAAACAAACTGAATATTCATGAAACTGAATGTAATGAAAAACAGTAGCAAAATTTAAAGACAATGCTACATTCAGAAAAATCAACATAATGAGTTAATTAATAAAAAAAAATAACAAAATGAGAAACACAATCAACAACAGCAAAAATATAATCAAGAAAATAAAAAACAAGGAATTAATCAGCATAATGAATAAAGACATGTCATTTCTCTGTCTCGCTGCTTGCACAGTTACGGCACTTTGCATTTGCAGAGTGGTACTCTATTACCCACAGTAATAGATGATATATAACAATGGTAGGTAATGTTAGATATATATTTAATATTATAAATTTATTGTCACTATTAAACCAGAACAGGAAAAAGTTAATATCAACAGATTTAACTACAATAAAAGAAACAAGAATTTGCGTAAGTGTGCCATCTTGTTTTGACAAGAGCAGTTTTCTCATCACTTAATTTGAAGTACACTTTGAAAATATTGATGCCTAAATAGCTTATATATCATTGAATAGTGTGTATAGAGACTCTTGTGTGTTTCCTTTTATTAGATGAGGGTTCAGAACTCACCACCTGGCTGTGGGACTGGACTCCACCCCTCTGTGCTGCCCTGTAAAACATGACAAATACACACTTTATTAATACAAACAACCCTGAAACACACTACTTATAATTTGGTGGTCATTTAAAACTCTGATCTGGTTCTGATCTATTTAACTGACTTACAAGGTGTTATTATAGCTTTACGGAGTTTGTTTTCTGGGTTCGAAGTCTGACTTTAGGACTTCAACTACATCAGTATGTTTTCCCCTATATCGATGTAAGATTATGCTAAATTTGACTCTTTTTATAAACACGCTGAGGTGACGGTGGTATTTCTGGAACAATGAATATGGGAGTAAGTAAATAATTACAATTACGGATGAGGAAAATGTTTTCTTTGTAACCGCTAATTTTCTAGAAATACTAACTTGCTGTGGCGACCCCTGAGGGGAGCAGCCGAAAGGAGAAGAAGACGACTAACTTTTTTCTGTATTTAGCATTTACAGGCATTGGTTTGTTAGCATCAGTGGTGGGTAAATACAAACAGCACTCAAGTAAAAGTACTGTTACTTTATAATTCGAATGACTTCAGAAGTGGAAGTACTCCTAGAAATAAGGACTAGAGTAAGAGTAAAAAAGCTTATCATATAAAAACTACTCAAGTAGTGAGTAACTTAATTTTTGTTCAGTATTATTGTCTTTTATTATATTTGTCCATTTTCTTCTTAGGATGTATAATTTTATTTATTTACTTGATATTTTGTGCTCATTTTAATGTGCATTTTGTTGATTTTTGTTCAGTTTTATTGGATTTTTTTAATTTACTTGATCATTGTTGCTTAATGCTTTGCACATTTTGTTGTGGATTTTGTTGGTTTTTGCTCAGTTTTATTGTTATTTTGATCATTTTTATCAATTTATTTGATTATTTTGTTAGTTTTTCAATTTGTTGTGTATCTTTTTAAAATTTCATTTGTTATATTGTACATTTTTATAAATTTACGTCATTGTTCATTTTGTTGATTTGTGTTCGGTTTTATTGCTTATTTGGATCATTTTTGTTAATTGTTTACTTCATTTTTGCTCATTTTGTTGGATCTCATGTATTTTTGTTGTTCATATTACTCCTACTCATTGAGCTGTCGCCAATTGTAACTGCATAGAAGTACATTTTTTTCCATCACAAATGCAACTGAGTAAGAGTAAAAAGGATTGCATAAAACAAGTACTCTCAGAAGCACAATTTTGGAAAATATTACTCAAGTACATGTAATTGAGTACCTGTGCTTGAGTACTACCCACCTCTGCTTAGCATGTAATTAGTGGTTTACAATGGATCATACTGTCACTGTAAGAGAATATATCTTATTGTATCGGTGTGGAATATGATGTCATAGTCCATCCATCGGCACTTTGTTTTGCTTTGCTGTTATTGATCGCCTGTTTCTGCTTAAATTTATATAATTTAAACCTATTATTACATGTTGACATACTGACTATGAATGACAAATAAGGAGAGATCTAAGAGTTAAAAAGCCTGGAACTGATTACCTACATCTAATTTTGGAAAACGAAATGTATTTCTTAACTGAATCAATTCTTTTCTGCCACCTCTAAAGTCAATTAAAAGATGCTGTGACACAGTGAAAAAAAATCATCTTCACTGATGTTGACTCACGATCAGGTCACTTGAATAAGTCATCTAACAAGGCATTTGAGTCACGGACACACAGAGAGAAGACTTGGGCCACTTTTTGGACTTCAATTCAAAATTCTGAACAAGTTGTAAAGTAATCTGTTTCACCAGGAGGAAACTGTAAACCAATTTATGATTCTGGAAGAGGCTGTTCTGTGATCTTCTAAAATAGGAATTGATTTTGACATTTCTTTGTTTTCATCTCAAGTGCAGGTGTCCTTTCCAAAGCTTTACACTGAGTATTTTACACAAATATGATATTTTTACTTTAGATTTGATGTGGTGGAAAGTGACTAAGCACATTTACTAGTTATGTACAATAATACAGCTTTTGGAAATTGTGGGTAAGTATTTATATTTTTTGATACTTTACACTTCTTCTTTCACTATATATCAGAAGGAAATATTGTACTAAAAACTGCACTACATTCATCAGCTACGACTCATTAATAGAGGAGTCAAAAATATAAGGTAACTGTTTTACACACATATTAGATAAAACCAGAACTATATATTAGTTTGCCTGGTGTGGAGATTTGCTGCTTCACACTGAATATATTTAGGTTTTGGGCAAAAGGAGAGTCTTAAAATGTGTCTTCATGCTCTGGGAAGCTGTTCTTGACATTTTCATATCATATTTTTGTTACTTCATGAGGAAAAACTGCAAATATTTAATATTTGTGAGTCACAACTCCAACTTTCAGACTGCACAAACCATTTGTGCTGATGTTACATAATCTGATGTTTTCTGTCTCCACCTGCTCTGACATTAACATGTTATTTAGATGTTGCTGCATCAGTAAAAATAAACCAGCGATGTCATATACACTGAATGTTGTAATAGTACAACTTTAAAAGAACTCAATTCGAGAAGTCTACTTTTGATACTTGGAAGACATTTCAGTGATAATACTGGTGTACTTTACTTTTTATGGTCTGTAAATAAATACAGTATTTAGTTAAAATTTGAGGTAGTTGCACTTTTCCTGAATATCTCCATTAGGCATTATTTTACTCTTCTCCAATTCACTTCAGAGGCAAAAATGTACCATTTAATTCCACTACATTTACATAATAATTATCTTTATTAATCATTTTGCAAATTCATACTGTGAATATAAAAATATTAACAGTTAATAAACTAGTATGTATAATTACATAATAAGCTACCCAAATGTGTATACGTACTTATTTGTATCAGAATATACTGTACCTGTGTTGTTAAATGAACTGTGATACTATCACTTTTCTTAAGTAAAAGATCTAAGTCTGTCTTCCATTACTGCCTATTCTAAAAAAATAATACAACTTTTAAGGGAACCAATATGCAAAATAAGTACACTCTGAGGTATGCTTTTGATATTTTGAGTTTGGTTGAGCTCATTTGTTGACAATTTTTGTGGTATAGAATTCTTGTTTCAGTCAGGGCACTTCATTTGTCTCTACGGAAACATACTAAAACTATAGCCATGTTCATGCTTTGATTTAGGTTGGGGAGGTTTTACTGCTAGTCAATCAATCAATCAATCCATCTTTATTTGTATAGCGCCAATCATAATCGCCGATTATCTCTAGGCGCTTCACAGTTCAAGGCTGAAATCTCATGACTATACAGAGAGTAAACCAACAGAACCAGTGGATGTACTGGGTCTTTTACTTAATAAAAGTGAATCATAAAAAAGTGTAAAAAAATGCTCTTTTAGCAGGAAAAGTTCTGAATTCAGAACATGGATTAAGTAAAATTATAAAACTAAGCACTAGTGTACAGTTACAGAATGAAAAGCATAAGTACAGAACAGAACATTTCAGATTAATAGATATTATTATATCAGAATTATTGATTAATGAATGTGTTCATTTTAAAAGCTGCAGCTAGTAATGGTGTGGATCTTTTTCATTAATGTGTATACTGTAGCTTCTGTGGATTCATCGATGAATATAGACTCTCAATTTGTTTATAACATACCATTAATCTGGTGCAAAATACCTAACGCTGTCAGATTAATGCAGGTGAGTAAAAATGACAACAACTTCACCTGAGATGTAGTAGAGTAGAAGTGCAAAGCAGTAGAAAATGGAAAAAACTGACACAAGGTATGAATGTCTTTGATTTGTACTTAAGTTCAGTCTCTGTAGTTTCATTCATCTAGTGGATAAAGAAACCAAAGTACCAAATAACTCCTTTTACTTTTGATTCCTTGAACACCTAACTGCATTTTGCGGCTAATACCAATAGACTGTTACTGTAGCACTATTTTTAAGCTGCTACTTTTACTTGAGTGATGGATCCGAATACTTGTTCCACGTCAGCACAAACAAAGAAATAAAATAACAATCATGTTTAAACAACACAGAAATGAGGTAATATCAGTAGTTGGGGAAGTACTCAATCAAAAGTAAAAGGATGCAATGGCCCATTTCAGAATAATATATAACTGGATCATAATTATTGATTCATAAATGTGATCATGTTTAATCCTGCTCTACATGCTGTCATGTAACTTAATCTGTGTTGTAAATTCCAACTGGTTCCATGCCAAAAAGCAGCGTGGAAAGTTACTTGGAATATTATGTAATGGAGTAAAAGGTAAACATTTCGCCTCTGAGATGGAGGTGTGTGAGCATAGTGAGTAAAGTCAGAAAACTGGAAAAACTCACGTGAATTACTATGCTACAGTTACACTCAAAAAGGGTATTTACTTTGACCAAATGTACTAGATTTACAACCCATCTCTGAATACTACTTCTAAAAGGAGACAATTTGCAAAACAAGTGCCCAGGAGTATACCTGATTATATGCCACTCCACATAATATGTGCACTTTTTAAATGCAGGGCTTCATGTGAAGCTCTGTTTTTGCAGTGTATATTGCTTTGTGAGTAAAGGAGTACTTCTTCCATCTCTGCAAAAAGAAGATTAAACTGCAGCCATGTGCAGACACTGAGCAGAAATGGGAGGTTATATCATGACCTCTATGACTAACTCCATGTGTCACTAATAAAACCCACTGGCACGGATGGTTTGAGTCCACACAGCTGATTTTTCCCGTGCCCAACACAAATCCCCGCTTTCAAACTAACTCTCTAAAGTCCCTCGTCGTGTTTCTATACATGCTCAACTCGACAGTGAATAAACGCAGCCGGTTAATTGAAGTAATTGCTCCCTGGGTGGGACATAAAGTTGTCTGGATAAACTTCCATCAGCATCACATGCCGTTGTAGCAGAGGGCCTGAAAAAGGAAGAAATGAAGCTAAAATGGAGGGTTTCAAGATGAAAGCCGTAAGTGCTTCTGCTGCGAGAGTTGAAATACTGAAAAGTGTTTTTTGTTTCGGCGGTGAAATAAATGTTTTATAACCTTCTTATTAACCCACTATGGCCGTCTGGACGTTCAATTTCTGCTTATAAATTCATCGGACCTTACTCATTCCATCCTCATAAAACGGTAAACTGGCATGTTTGTGAGGAAAGTCGAAGTGTTTTTGTGTGTTGGTGGTAAAAACCATCCAAACCGAGCCTCACAGGTCCGACATTGCTCCGTCTGAAATGTTACAGAGAACAAGTGGATAACGTTAGCTAGCCGCTAATGCTAACCATCCTGTTAGCTGCACTGGCTAACGCTACCAGCCACGCTGATAACTTACATCAAAGATAAATAATAACCTCTTTAGCGGCGATGTGAGAGAAAGGGGGGGGGAAATAAAGAAATTCGCACATAAACAGTCCTAATAGACGCCATCTTTCAAAATTATGACACCAAGCTAGCAGGCGTTGGTGGGTCTAAGTTATATCGGCCCCTTGTCCTCCAGAATATCAACTCCTAGAATAAGAAACACACCAGCTAAATACACAGAAACACACCGGAATACAGCTGAATCCAGCCAAAAGCCGCCTGCCAGCTCAAACACCCACACACAAACACTCAGAAAGAGACTGATAAACCCAAGGAGAATGAGACAGGTAAAGTTTGACAACAGAGAAAATTAAAGTTATGAAATTAAAAAAGCCCAATGTGCACTTACTCAGCAGCAGTCCTCCTCTAGATTAATTAAATATATATCTATAAGAAGCCGATCCACGATGGAATAACAGCATATAAACAGTCCGACTGACTCCTTCCCGCAGAGCTTTATTTTTGTTGCTGTATTTTATATTTAGTTTTAGTAAATTTGTCTAAAAACAGAGAAACTGAAGCTACAAAACAAGAAGAACTCTTCTTCAATCTCATTCAGCTCAGCCTCAGCACAGCGCAGATCATTGCGCTCCGGAGCTGGAGGAAGGGGGACAAAAACTACTTCTACATCCAACTAATGCTCATTTATGCGCGACAAACCGATTGATATTTGTGTGTGTTGCTGTTAAAGTTCGTCAAATCGGACCGATCAGCGACGCGGGGCGAAAAGAAAATGTGTTCGAAAAGCGGACTAGTTTTTGTGTCGGTGCGGCGAATTTATTTCACTTTGCCTAAGGAACGGCGGTGCTGCGACTCCCATTGCCTAGGGAAAAAACCCGGATGTAAACTCAGTGAAACTCTATGGAGAGAAAGTCGGCACACACACGTACACACACACACACACGCCATGAAACTCAGCAGAGAGACGGAGCAGTTTGTTGTGTTGTTTTGTGTCTGCAGCAGCGGGACCGTCGGAGCTTCACAGGCGGCCCGGCCCGGCCCGGTACGCTCGCCTCGTATCAACCCGCCTCTGATCAGGCTCCATGTTTAGTTCCTCACAGCTGCTGGACTGTTGCACTTTGTGCTGCTGGAGGAGGAGGAGGAGGAGGAGGAGGAGGAAGAGGAAGAGGACAGGTGGCACGGCCTTTTTTATCCTGCTACACGTTTAATACTAGAATTACAACCGCGGTGAGCAGAGGCTGTCTACCTAACAAATAAATAAATAAAGGAACACGCCATAAATAGACACTGAACTGTCCTGTGCCACCACTTTCATGAACAGTTAAATGAGGTGTGACTTCAGAAAACTGTTATGTAGCCACTGAATTACTTAGGGATGCAGCAGTTGTGACATTCTGGACCAAACAATACCATTTTTGCCCCATTTTGATTCAAATCGCATTGTTTTTAATTATTTCAACTTATTTTTAAGTCTAATATTGTCCCTGGCTAATCTTTTTCAGAATGGATTGCAGACCTAAAATTGAGGAATGCTCCGTACTGTCAAATAAAAATAAACTGACAGGACAAAACAACAAATATGTCATGCTCGTATTGTCCACAACGAAATGCAATTCAAACTCAATTGTATTAGCAGTCAATCATTTTTTAAATTTTGAACTTTTTTGGAATAGATTTTGTTAACATAACATTTTTTGAGTCTTCCAGGACTTTACTTCTTAGAAGTCTCTAATTGCAAAATTTTACAAAATAATTTCACCACTCGGTAATACCAATGCTTTTCTTTGCCGTATTTTTATTTACTTATTTTTATTTCCTTATGTATTGCTATTTGTCCATTAATATGTTTCAGTTTTTAAAGAGTGTCATTTTAGGTTGATGGGCCAACACCAGTATTTAGCTGTATGGGTGCATACCTAAACTGAGAAGTTTGAAATCAAATCAAATTTTATTTATAGAGCACTTTTCATACATCGATGTAGCGCCAAGTGCTTTACATATTAAGGACACATGTGTTATAAAAGAGAAAAACACATGTTAAAAACATTAGAAACACACACACATATGCATATCACCCCCCCCCCCCAGGCCCAGACACACACACACCCAGCTCATCCTCGCACACAGTCTTTGCCAGTAACGGTGTAAAGTATTATAAAAAGTCTTTCTGCTTTTTATGTTGGTGGACACATGTCTGCCACTGTGCTAATCTATGAGACGGGCTTTGAATCTCCAGTGTGTAAAATTAATGAGGAATTTTAAAGATATAACTGAGATATGGACACCCCATAATATTTGTATCTAAGTTTTCACAGTGTATAATTATCTAAATATGAAAGATTCCCAAGAAAACTGAAGAGAGTATTCCATAACACCAACAAATGTAGATTTTCCAACACATAGGAGCAAGTCCAAGGTAATAAAAACATTAGGTGAAGCTACAGCTTTAAATCTCAGAAATGTGGACATTAGATCAAATGTTTGAGGTCGTTAGGACATGGCAAATTCATATTTAAGACTTTTTATTGACTTGGAAAACTGCAATTAAATGTATGATATTTTAAGACTATTCAAAGACCTTTAGACATCCTGATGGAGTCCTGTTGGAAAATACACATCACCCTTTTCGTTGTAAGCACACACCTGGTTGAGTGTAAGTCACCATCTTCTCTGTGAGCAACAACCAGAAACATCACTGCAGACCCATCACAGTCTGTTCCCTCGTCTCCCCTCTGGTGGGCGCTACAGAACACTGTGTACCAAAACAACCAGAAGCAAGAACAGTTTCCTCCTACAGGCCACTGATGAGCACTTGAGCTAGTCACACTGCACTGTCACTGTCACTGTCGATATGAACCCTGTATATAGACATAGATGTATGTATAAATGTGCAGAAAGCACCTACTTCATTAATATCCATTCAAGCTCTTTTGGACTGCATATACTTTTTATACCTCATTGTACATTGTTTTTGCACTGCATTTACAGTATGTCAATATCTATGTCGGTATTTACATTTTTCCATTTACATAACTGTCCTGTCTTTACATAATAGTTCTTATTTGTACATTTTGTACTCTTTGTTTTTGCTTGTTTAAAGATCTTTGTTAATGCAGCATTGTGGGACAGGACCATTTTTTCTGATAAATGCAATATCCACATCTGTACAATATAATTTAATCTATTTATCAAGTAGCTCCAATGTAATTATCCAAATAGCACATTTTTAAATTTGATTATTCACAATAAATACAGAGTTACTGAGGATTCTCATTTTTAAGAATGTCACCTAAAACTTGTTTACCATATACACTACCAGTCAAAAGTTTGGACACACCTCCTTTATTTTAATTTTTTTTTTACCCCATTGTTCGTTAATACTGAAGACGTTCAAACTGTGAAAGAACATGTAAAGAATTACGTACTAAACAAAAAAGTGTTAAATAACCCAGAACATGTATTATATTTAAGATTGTCAAAAAAAGCAACATTTAACTTTGATGACAGTTTTGTACACTCAAGACATCCCCTGATCTGATTCATAAGGAGCAGTTTGTGAATTACAGGTGTGTTAAGGTCAGCCAATCTGAAAAATCTCAAGAACGTCTATTTTAATAAACTTCTCCTCTGCAGAACAGGTGGTTCTTTGTCTTCTTTTCCAGAGACGGTCCTCATGAGAGCCAGTTTGCTTGACATGCTTGTGTCATATCCTATATTTTATACATAATAACAGCACTTTAATTCTTACAATTTAAAACATGCACTTTATACAATACTTGTGACTGTTCTGTACTTTTGTCATCTAAGGTTGAATTTGTTGTCAATATATGTTTTGTACATGTATTGTGTATTATTTGTAACCTTCCAAGGGACTGCAGACACAAATAAGCAGTTATTCTAACTGGCATATTTACATTTGTATTCTGTTCTGATGTTTGTTATTGTGCAATGTCCCTTCTGAATAAACATTAAATGAAGGCTTCACTGTAGTCTTTGATGGTTTTGGCAATTGCACTTGGGGATATTCAGAGTTCTTGAGATTTTTCAAACTGACTGACTTTCATTTCTTTAAGTAACAATGAAGTGTCTTTTTTCTTAGCCGAGTGTTTGCCTTAATATGGATTTGTACAGAAGTTGTAGTAGCACTAAAAGAGCTAACGACCCTTCCTCTGCTCAAGACTACTGATGGCCTAAAACACATTAAGAAGGCAAGGAATGGCACAAATTAACTCACCTGTGAAATAAAAATCGTTCCAGGCAACTAGCTCATGAACCTGATGAAAGAATGACATGAGTGTGCAAAACTGTCATCAACGCTAAGTGTGGCTACTTTGAACAATCCAAAATATAAAACATGCTCTGAGTTGTTTAATACTTTTTTGCTCACCACATACATACATACATACATACAAGTTCAGTTTGTGTGTCTTCAGTATCAGTGTACAATGTTAAAAACAATATACAGTAAAAATGAAGAAAAACCACAGCAGGAGAAGGTGTGTCCAAACCTTTGACTGGTAGTTTTAAATGGCTGCTATTTGTGGCTTATTGTTTTTTGTTATCATATTGTCTTTTCTGCAAGGATTACTTAGTTAAACATTCAATCAACTGAAAGAAAATTAATGCTCCACTATTTTAGTCTGGGCTGGACTAAAATAAAGTCTACCCATTAACATTCTGGGTAGACTTTTTTTCTTGAATTTGAAATGCCATGACCATTTAAGAATGCACTTTTTTTTTACTGAAATAGCGCAGTACAGTTTCCTAAATTCAGTTCTGTGACTGATGATTCCAGGCTGATTTTTGTGGCTGAATGTTATTATGATGCATTTCTGCCAAAAATGCTTCCAGCTATGTGTGTTTGATGTTTTTCTTCTATAGAAGACCTTTGTAGTTTTGGCCTTTCAAGGTGAACTTGTTATGGTGATTGAGAGAAATTGTCATCTTTTGAAGAAACAGTTAATTGACTGATCACTAACAGATTCATCAATGATGACAATGATGAGCCTAAACTGATTTGCTTAAAATTGGCTTCATTCTGAGTGCAGGGTGTTTACAGGTCTACAGAAATGTCTAAAATTCAATTTCACAAAAATAAGGCCTTAAAAGTCATTAAGTTAGCATTAAGTCCTAAATTTGAATTTGTTAGGTCTTAATCACCACAGACATTTGATCAAATTTCTGCAGCGGCAGCTGCACTTGGTGTTTATCTTTTTTTTTTTGCTTTGGACTTGGTCTTATCTGAAGAAAAATATAGATTTGTCCATTTTGTTGAAATTTTGGTTCAGTTGTTTTTGGTTGATTTGTATTTCATTTTTTTCATATTTGTACAGTTTTATGGTTATTTTCTTTATTCCTGTTCATTTTGTTTATTATTTTGTTCATTTGTTGATCAGTTTTAGTACTACAACCACAATTCCAAAAAAGTTAGGATGCTGTGTAAATTCTAAATAAAAACAATTCCATGATTTGCTTTTCTCATAAACTTAAATCTTATTTCCAGTAGATTCTAGGAGTCTAGCTGCTCAACAGTCCTGGGCTTTTGTTGCCAGATTTCTCATCTCATGATGCACCAAATGTTTTCTACTGGTGAAAGGTATAGACTGGAGGCAGGTCAGTTCAACACCCAGACTCTTCTCCTGTGAAACCATGTTGTTGTGATGGATGCAGTATGTGGTTTTGACATATGCAAGGCCTTCCCTGAAAGAGTCATTTGGATGAAAACACATGCTGCCCTAAAACCTCTATGTACTTTTCAGCACTGATGATGCTTTTCCAGATGTGAAAGCTGCCCATACTAATGCACCCCCATGCCAAGAGAGATACAGGCTTTTGAACTGTCTGCTGATGACAAGTTAGATGGTCTCTCTTATGTTTAGTCCACAGGAAACAGTGTCCATGGTTTCCAAAAAGACTTTAAAGTTTTGATTAATTTGACCATAGATTTCAACAGTTTTCCATTTTGCCTCAGACCATTTTAAATGAGCTTTGGTCCAGAGGAGACAGTGACGTTTCTGAGTCATGTTCACATATGGCTTCTCGTTTGCATGATTCGGCGTTGACTTGCATTTGTGGATTGCACAAACTGTGTTCACAGAGAATGATTTCTGGATGTGTTCCTGAGCACATGCAGTGATTTCTAGTAGAAAATCATGTCTGTTTTTAATGCAGCACCGCCTGAAGCCCCGAAAATCACCAGCATCCAGTTTTGACCATCAACCATCCTCCTAATTCTCGGAATTGTTTGATGAAATTTTACACTGTAGGCGGTGGGATCTTCAAAGTCTGAGCGATTTTATGTTGAGAAACATTTTCCTGAAATTGTTCCACAATTTTACACAGTTTGTCACAGATTGGTGAACCTCTGCCCAACTTCATGTCTGAGAGGTTCTGTCTCTCTAAAATGCCTCTTTTATGCCAAGTCATGTTGCTGACCTGTTACCAATTAACCTAATTAGTTGTCAAATGCTGCTCCAGTTGTTTTTGATTTGTGTTTACTTTTCCCACCCTTTTTGCCACTGCCCTAACTTTTTTTGAGATGTGCTGTTGCCATCAAATTCAAAATGAGTTAATATTTGCTATGAAATGGTAAAATGTCTCTGTTGCAACATCTGATATGTTGTTTGTTTTCTATTCGGAATAAAATATGGGTCTGTGAGATTTGCAAATCATTGCATTCTGCTTTTATTTGCATTTCACACAGCACCCCAACTTTTCCGCAATTGGCACTGTACAAAGTTATCAAAGTATCCAGAACTGGAGTGAGAGGAATAAGAAACATTTGGGAAAGAATCACAATTTTATAGGGGGACTATTAATTTGACTTTTACTATGTATCTTTCACATCTAAGAAATAAAATACATAAAAAATGTTACTGATGGAATCCTTTATAATGAACAAGGGGTATACTGTGGATTAACAGTCCAAAACTCTTCAGTTTGGTTAAAAGTGTTCTCAAGAAGTGCTTAAAAAGCATCAAATGGAAGTGACTGGAATTTGTAGACACTTTGGAGTGTTTGTGTGTAATTATTCTGGTTATAGTAACAAGCCTCAATGTAACCAAACTGTATGAAATGAACTTTAACCTAAAAAAACGCAAGTGCATCTACAAATGTGGGGGCAGGTGAAGCGTAAACACTGACTTTAGTGCTCTTTGACATGAGGAATGTGATGCAGGTTGTGTCAATCACCTGTCACGCCGTTCAGGTTACGCTGTTTTTGCTTCCTTTAGGAGCGCTGTTGAAATTCTTCCAGCTGTCAGCAGCATCTCCATCTCTGTCTGCAAATGAACGTTTTACAGTCGGCAGTAGTGGACAGAATGAACAGAAATACAAGAAACAGTATCCTACAGGTAACAATATTAATACCACATTCTCAAGAAATCCAGAATGAGGTAAATGCAAATCTACACAATGTTAAACACTGTTTATTGTCAAACTTAAGAAAAATGCTTGATGTATTCAAGATTCTTTATTTTGTTCATGTTTGCTTGTTTTGTTAATTTTAATTTATAATGTATTATTATTTGCTTATTTTACATAATCAAAATCTCACATGGGTCATACTAACCTGTATAATTTGAATTTTTTTCCTGCAACATAAACACATGTATTTCGCTCCTTAGACTTCCCGAACACATATTTATGATTTTTTTCATTTTATGTTGGTTATGTTAGTGTACGTAAATGTAGGTTTTATACTCAGCAACAATTGTTGCCGGTGGGAAAGCACCTAGTCTAAATTTACATAAATTCTTCAATTTGACCCATTCACACGTATCAGGCACATATTAGGCATAACCTTGTTTGGTCATTTCATCAGTGAGGCTAGGTGAGGTTATCATGCACAAATGTGCATCCTAGAAGAACTTCTGCTTGTTCAGCCAGACTAAGGACTGCAATTGTGCTCTATCCAAGACAGTTCCAGGCAGATGGTGTGGACTGGACACAACAATAGGACTCCATGTGAAACATCTACCCTGTAGGTGAAACAAGGCTCCACAATGTGCACCCAAACTGGATTGGTTTAAACCACCTGCAGCCATGCTGGTCATACTAGGGTATCATGCTTTCATCAGTTGATGCTGTTTTGTATATGGCATCATCCTGTAGGAGACATTCAGTACAATGAAGATGGGACACCCAGTATAACACTATGTGTCACGGAGCAAGGAGGACCCAACAGCAACACTCTGAGACGGCAAGTTCAGTTCACAGTCTTTATTGTAGCTCACAGTGGAAAACTCAACAGTTACAGGGACTTGCAGCGGAGCCAAGGAGGGAGCTGAAGACAGGCTGGCGGTGGCACGGGGACACAATGAGCAGCTGGATGGAAACCGCTCACCCACGGAGCACGGGCTGGATGGAGTTATGGAGAAAAGTGGAGGACAGAGATGAGGCAGGTCTGGGTCAAGCTGGGTAGGTAACAGGTAGAAAATCGCAAAGAACGCTGGAGAGTCTTTCATCAGGGAATGAAGACAATCTAGCACTGAATGACTGGAGAGAGGGGCTTATATACTGAGTGATAGATGAATAGCAGGTGTGAGCACAGGTGAAGCGAGTTGGGCTGATTAGGCAGGTAAGCGGAGGGCAGCGGTGAGAGCAGAGGCATAACAATGTGTTACACCCGTAAACTGTATATATTATGGACAAAGTGACCGTGACGTCACCCATTAGTTTCTGAAGGGCCGGTTTGAGGCCAATCGAGTTGTCACTTCCTGGATGGCATATTGGAGCAAAAAACAGGATGCAACCATATTTGGATGAACGGAAGTGGGGCTTACGAAGCATTCATGCCAGGGGAATCATGGGAGAGCTAACATTAGCCGCTGTCTTACTGAGTAAAACTTCACCATGCAGTGTCAAAGTCATATCACAGTGTTGTTAGTGTAAACACCCACAGCTGCAGTCGAGTGCATCTCATGTATAACTATGCCCATATTAAATAAAAAGAAGATACGGAGGTCTGAATCCGACTTCGCTATAGCGACATGTCAATCAAACCCCAGCACAACAGTCATTTGTCAGATTATTTAATTTTTAATATCTTAATAACGAAGCAAAAAGTTAAAGATCGACCATCACGTTACTTATTAGAGGGTCTTAATAAGACGTTTAAGACCATGATGACCCATGAAAAAAATGTATTCACTTAGTATTGTAAGATAGAAGTCCAATGTATCTCTATGGGAAAAAATCTTCTTGGAGCCAGACAATCGATTCCACAGCGACCAAGCGGTGGGATTACAACGTAAAGTTACTTCCGCTTTGGCCTCACCGAACAGCCCCGGTCGTTGTCCCTTGGTTATACCAATGGCAACAAATGTTGTCTTACTTACATTTACTCTTATGATGAAGAGATGCATGCAAGCCTATAATTCTAATTAAATATCAGTAGACCCTTTAGTAGTAGACCCTTTACAAATATATGTACAAAATGTTTCTGCTATATCTGTTAATTGAGGCATTTCATTTACTTCTTACAAATTTGAGGCAGACATCTCCTTCCAAAGGTGCAGGTAAAAAGTAAAGAGACCTGGTCACGTGACCATTCACACTAATTACATGACATTGATGCAGTTTAGAGCAGACAACCTACTCTTTTAATTTAAAACTTGCATTAGCTGCTGAATGCCAAAACAGCACATATAGAGCTTTCAGAGGTTTAAAAAAATGACCAGTAATAATTGTTACCAGTGGGATTAAATGGGTTATGGGGAATCCAACTTAAAGCGTCAGTACAGGATGGTGATTATATTGATGAGATGATACATATTTCACCACCAGGCGGCTCTATAGAGCTACAGGCAAACTACAGGCCTCTAAGTGTGTACTGATCACAAAAAATGGCTCCTGAGGAATCAGAGTTGCCAACACTAAGTTCTGCCCAATTTCAGATTGTTTATGTATTTATGACATTTTGTGTGTGTGTGTGTTGTATTAGATTTATGTAACTGTGTTTGTCTTTTGTATTGATTGTCTTACTGTTTTTGTAAGGAATATCTTATGTAGTGTATTGATTTATTGTCTGTTTTATGTATTGAATTGATGGTTTTATTGTTTTTGTAAGGACTACAGATGGAAATGAGCTTTTCTGATAAATCTGGTGCACACAATTTTTTAATTTTTATAAATAACATATGTAAGTGCACACTGTCCTATATCCATCCATTTTCTACCCCTTAATCCTCGTGAGGGTCGGGGG
>JAQQAE010001935.1:0-23696 GCA_029823295.1 Pseudamia nigra
TATTATTATTATTATTATTATTATTATTATTATTATTATTATATTGTTATTTGTATTTTTTTTTTTTTAATGTAAAAAAATTTGAAGAGGAACAAAATAATAATAATGATGAAAATAATCAACAAAATGAACAAATATATTAATATAAACAAGAAAATCAACAAAAAATCAATGATAAACTAAATTGTCCATAAAAGTTCTCCAAAATAGTCCAGGAAATGAACCAAACTCACAAAAATGAATAAAATAATTTAGAAAAGAACAAATACCAACCAAATAATCTGCAAAATGAACAAAAATGAGAAAAAAATAAACCAAATAAGTCGTAAGTTGAACAAAAATGGGCAAAATAATCAGGGAAATAAACAAAAAACAAAATTATAACTGAAATGAACAAAAAAATAATAATAACCAAACTGGTGTTAACCTGTTGCCAGCTAAAACATGTGTGATATGTAAGGGAGTCCCAATATTGTTGTGCCTCTAGACACTTGTTTTATTTTATTCCTGTCTTTAAATTTAAAGGTTGCTGGCCCCTGGTATAGACTTGCTCCCCGTTCTGTGGCTATTTTCTCCATATTTCACAGATATCTTGATGTTTGTTGCAACATTCATGTTGAACAAATGGAAAACACCCAGTCACGATGATTCCCACTTTAATGTACTTTTTAACTTCCTGTAGAGAGGTTTTCTGGGAGCAAATCATTTAGAATTGCAGACACCACATTCAGGACATTTAAATTATTATTTGCCAGTAATATACATAATGTCAGTGTAACAAATATGAAAAAGACTCTTGTCGCGTTTCCCATGGTACTGTAGGTAGACTAATACATACAATCTGTCTGCGTTGTGAATCTGCAAAGGTGGCAAATGTGTGTCAAGGAAAAGTTTATTTTTCCTCATACATTCCTCCACCTTAGCTCTGTCATAAGCTATTTTCTGCTCCACTGCAAATCCTAATTGATCGAGCTCAATCTTAGCTTTACATTACATGGGCAGATGACATCACTTGATACCGATATTTTGCGGCGCTCTCGCAGCCCTAATGTTGTTTTGCCAGCTTTATAGCAACGCAGCGTCTAGACAAAGCCGTATGTACACAGAAATCAAGTGTATAAATGTTTAGACAATCATTATTTTAATTTAAAAACGTTAAGGTTGACTTGGCTCCGGTGGAAGGTGCCAGTCATTGTTGGAAGGTGGCGGTGGGAGTGTTGTGCTAAGGCCCCCGGCGCTTTGGTGTCTTTCAGCTTCATAGGCTCCAGGAGTGAAAAGTAAAGAGACAATGGTGTAATTTATTCGATCGCAGGTCAGGGTTTCCTGTCAGCCCGACGTTGGACTGCATACGCTCCTATTGTTTCAGTCGTGAAGCAGCGATGGAAGCAATTTAGTGCATTCTGATCTGTCATTCCTGACGGTCCATGTACTCATCAAATCCTTTCACACCAGTTGAACACGTGAAATTATGCTGAAAAATATGTTATTTAAAAAACACCCAGTGAAAACCAGGTGTCTTTTTTCCTCATCAGGCACATACTCGATTAGTCCCCTATGCATAGGCGTAGATTTCAGGAAGAACGGTGGGGGATTTGTTCCCCTCAATTTTTGTAGAATATACATTCCCCCTCCCACAACCCCACTCCCCATAAAACACTTTTCTTGAGATGATACACAGATGTTTTTGTTTCTAATAATCCTGCTATATACAGTATCAATAATGGCATTGACTGTTGGTTTATTTTCATTTTCTTGATTATTGCTTCATTTATGTTGGTTTTTAAAAGATTGTGCTCATGCGCCGTCATTCACAACAGTCCATCAAAATAACAAAATCAGTTAAAATGCAGTGCTTTACACTTTTTAAGTTCATATTGTCAATTATTTTGTTTCATTCACGGGTTTGTTTAGATTTCTTGATTATTGTGTTCATTTTGTTGCTTATTTTCTTCATTTTTTTCATTTTTCTTGACTATTTGGTATGATTTTAGTCATCTTGTTGTACATATTTCTTTCTACAGAGTTGGCTTTCTACGTATTTTAGCAGTTTTAGTATTTCCTTGCAGTTTTATACATTGTAAATATTATTTGTATAATTGTGTGTGATCGTTTGTACATATTACTCATACAGTTTTCTTGTTATTTCTATAAAGTTTTTCTCTTGTAAAAGGGCTTCTAAACTAAGTTTTATTGTTCATGTAACAGTGACAATAAAGTTCTATTCCATTCTATTCTGTTTTCGTAAATCTTTGCACATTTTGTGGCCTAGAATATTAATTTTCTTGGGATTCTTGATTAACTTGTTCATTTTTGCACATTGTCTCTATTTTCTTCAGTTTGTTCATTTTCTTGAGCATTCTGCTTTTTACTAATCTTTTTAGTTATTTTGCTCTTTTTTCTTGACTATTTTGTTCATTTTTACTCATTTCCTAAATTATTTCATTTAGTTTTTGTCATTTTTAAAATTATTTTGTTAATTTGTTCTCATTTTATTTGATTATTTTGCCCCCCACACCTCCACCCCATGTTCAAACTCTACGCCCTTGTCCTGTGAAAATTTGTTTCTTTCAGATTTTATCCTAGTTGCTGTTTAACAGAGTTCCAGATTTTTAAAATGCCAGTGGCATGCTTGTCTGTGTTTTCTGACTTATCTACCATGTTGCAACAGTGAATTCTCATATTAAACATGCCAGAAAGTGCAAAAAACATGGTCTACCTGTCTCCTAGAAATCATTTGGAGAAATGATTTGC
Source organism: Pseudamia nigra (assembly GCA_029823295.1). NCBI lineage: Eukaryota > Metazoa > Chordata > Actinopteri > Kurtiformes > Apogonidae > Pseudamia > Pseudamia nigra. Next base: position 2,752 of record JAQQAE010001935.1, read on the forward strand.
TTTTCACAGGTCTCACAAATTCTGGGCTGTCAGATTTGGTTTCCAAATAGGCAATAATTATGTAATGCTGTGCCAGTGTTCTGACATTTTTGCATACCTATCAGAAAAATTAATATACATGGGTGCAACAGAAATACACCATTATGCACGTTATCCCATACATTGAAAATGCCACAAAAAATACCACAAAATGATCAATATTGCATATTGCTGCATATTGTTAGTGCTACAGTTAGGCTTAGGGATGGGTTATGTTTAGGGTTAGAGATTAGGACAATTTGCACAACCGGTATGCTTGTCTGACAAAGTATGTTAATGGTATGGTCATTCTTCCTGTAGAGGTGGCTAAGGGCTAGGCTCCAGAAGAAAAATGTAAACAGTTACAACAAAAAACTCAGCAGGTGATAGTCAAAGCCTCAGCATGAGGGGAGCAGTATCTGTCAAAAGCTTGGCTCTGTGAGCACCAGTCTTTGTTAACATAGATGCACAGTGCACTTCCTTTGCTGTAGCAGAGTCACTGCTGCTATCACTCTGGTGGATGATGCATCCACCCCCAGGGTGCAGCCAGTTTTCAATTATGATCATCACACAGCAGTTGTGTTCACAGCTGTCACTTGCCATCCACAGCTCTAGTTCTCCAAATTTGGGAGCAATGGATGAAACATTGCCCTGGAAGATACTGAGGACTGTGTGTCCATCTATTTTCAATTTTATAACACACCAAACAGTAAACACAACTCACTGCTTTATTTAATGTGATTTTCAAGTACTTTGCCAGCCTCTATGTCACAAAATGTAGGGAAAAAAAAATCTAATCAGGGTTGAACAGTCCACCTGTTGTTCCATTACACTCTGTCGAACCTCATTCACGTCTTATTAGCACATTAACAGATGTCATCAGTCTGTTAATGTGGGACATCTCGTATATTTATGAGGACTGCAGGTTTTCCGTTCAAACAGGGAAACAACAGTATTATGGTAACAAAATACTGACAAAAATATTGTAAAAATAGCAGACACTTATACAGAGAGTGATAAGTGGTCTTCCGTAGGGGGGTAAAAGCAAGCAATTTTGTTAATTTTTCTTTACTTATTTAATTATTTTCAATATTTTGCTGCTTGTTTTGTTCCTTTTTGTTCAGGTTTGTTGATTATTACATTTTTCCTTCCATTTCAGATTATTGTGTACATTTTTGTTTATTTACATGATTATTTTGATCTTTTTTGTGTATTTTGTATATTTTTGTTTATTTGCTTGATTATTTTGATTCCTTTTGTGTATTTTGTTGCCAATCTTTTCATTTTTGTTCAATTTTGTTGGTTATATTATTCATTTTTGCTCATGACGGAGCTAAGGCTGAGGAGTATATGAAGAAGAATAAGCGGTTTGTTGCATTTTTTTGCTAGCTTTGTCACCTTTTGTTGATTTTTTTGTTCAGTATTGTTGGTTATTTTTCATTTTCATCAGTGTACTTATTTTATTGCTTATTTTGTTAATTTTCCTGTTGTTTTTGACAATTTATTTAATTGTTTTTGTTTATTTGTGTTGCTTTGTTAATTTCAAAGTGTTCTTCCAAACTCCTAAAAGTGCAGTTTTCTAGAAAAAGGAAACAAATTCAAATATAGTTGACATCAAAATTATTCACCTGTTTTGACATGCTCTGGTAAAAATCTGACACCTTTTTAGAGAGCAGTTGAGAAAAAAAATCTGAATTGTTACTACAAGTGTTAACAGATTCAGACGACGTTTGACTGTCAGTGAAGAAAAAACTGCAACATGAAAACATGAGGGACACATTTGTGACTAGTTTCTCCTCCGGAGCAGATCACACAGGTGGTTAGCGTTGCATTTTTCATCTATGGTGTCTTTCACTTTAGCTTTACTGTGATTTTCTCTACAAATCCCAGCACCTTGTAGACATTTACTTGCAGCATACCACAGTTGTTCTTTTTAACAAGACAATTAAGAGCCTCTCAAACATCAGTCAGTGCAGGCTTTATTGGCATTCGTTTCTTCAGGGTATTACAGCAGCCTCCCAGAGGGGCTGCTAAATCAACCTTAAGACCCAAGCCTAGTGCTTTAACCCCTCATCTACCTCTCCACGACTCCTCCCCCTCTCTGAGCTTGTCCTTTAGACATTTACTAATAAACAACAGGTCAGCACCTGTGATGGCAGGTGATTTATTTGACCTGAACAGCCGTGACGAGCACACGGTGGAGCGGAGGTTAAGGAGGGGAAGATCTGCAGCAGAAAACCAGCTCCACAGCCCCGGAGGCCTGAAAGTCAACGCCCCCACTGTAAAGCACTTACTGCTCACTTTGTTCTGCTTCTCATCGGACTGTTTTTTTTTTTTTATTTGCCCACTAAAAGGCAGCAAAATCATTCCTGTTTATCATAGTGAGCTCATAAAAAGCCTGGAGGATAAAATAATCACTGACAGTGGGGGGACGGGTGGGGGACAGTTTGTGACATTACTGGTACTTACTGCATTGTTGAACCATGTCCCGAACAAGTTACACAGTGGTTCATAAAGTTTTATACATCATGACCCAAAAAATAAATGTTTAGAAAATACCTTCTGAACTGTAAGAATATCTCTGTTTTGCTGTTAATTAACTCAGTATTAAATTTTAAGTGTTATTCACTAAATTTAAAAAATAATTCTTAACATAATCAAATCAAATCAACAAAATGCCAAGAAAATAAAAAAAAAGAACAGAAACTAAACATAATGCCAAAAGAATGATTACAATCCCAAGAAAATTAAGAAAAATGAGCAGGATAGTCAACAAATATGCTGCTGACTGACCCAGATTCCACAATTCTAAGTTTGTAGGAGTGTGTTTTAGGCATTCAGAACTGTCACAGAGGGCCATCATATCAAGGACAATGATAACGGATTACTGCCTGTTTCCCCTGCATCTGTCCAATGGATTGAGCTGATCAGACAAGGTACAGCGCAGGATGTTGTCCAAGGACCTAACGAGAACAGAATTATTGAGTAACAGGAAATTAAAAAATTCCTGCAATGCCGATCCACCACTCAAAGCAATTCTTTCACAATCTGGCCTGTCCCCTCTCTGAACTCCAGCTATTGGGGGTTCATGTTTTTTTGTTGTCCACTAAAATATCTCCAAATAACAGAAAGGTTAGGGAAAGCAAATCATTATACCTTTTTGCTTTTTCACAGCTCGGTTATTGTTTGTTCTAAAATTACCTCAAACACAGGATCTCTAAAGAACAAGGCTGAACTTCACCCAAACACACACACACACACACACCCACACACACACACACACGCCTCCTGAAAGTTAATGAAAATGCAGAGAAGTTTAATGATTGCATTTAGTGAGATTGGAGGTTGTCTGGTTCATCCATTTGGGGTATTTACTTAGCTCCTCTTGCCAAATGTAGATAGCTCTCTAGCTGTTAATTCCCTGCATAATACATGGGATAAAGGCCTAAGTGTTCCACTGTTCCAAATCTCCTCTGAATAATTACACTCAAATTTTATTCAACATTTACGTATGCCTCTTACAGACTGATCTTTTTCCAGGAAGGACAGGAAAGTATATCCTACAAATCAGACCTTTATTTTATTCAGTGAGTTGTTTTATGTTTGATTAAAAAAAGGATCATCTTTCTAAAAATCCCATCTTTTTTAAAGCAGAGCTACAGATAGTAGGCAAATTGTCATATCTACAGCTCTGCAGTATGCTTCTCATTTGCACTTTTACTAGTCCAACCAATCAAAGAAAACGTCATAAAAAGGTACTTTTTATTTCCCTTCCCTCCTATTCAGTCTATATAGGTGTAATAACTAATAGTTCTGCCTTTCCCTCTCGGCCCTATAGGACCTGATGGTGCATTCCAGTTAAACTCACAGGTCAGAATTTCCAACCAGGTCGTCTCCTGAATTTGGATTTCCAACACAAAAAGTCAGAACAAGCTGACCAACATCAACTTAAAGGTGCAGTCTATGATGTTGGAAAACTAGCTAGTAGTCAACTATTTGCAGCAGAATGCTGCCAATGATTGGACAAATGACCCGCCAGTCAACACAGCTAACAAGGTGCATGCAGTCATGCATTCATTTTGCGCATAAGTGGAACTGAGAATAGTTGTAGCTGTATTAACAATAGAGGAGCATACATGGCTCATTCATAAGTAAGCAACTAATGCTAATATCGTAATGTGCACTATAAATTGTCTTTGATATTTTGCCATACTCATAGTTGTAGCTCGTATGTTGGTCTTTTTTTTTACCTGTACCAGATGTTGAAGGAATGTGATATGCATACTGTCTCTCCCCACTCATCCTATGTTTAGATAAGCTACAGTTACTAGCTCTGTAGTAGCTACAGCTATGACTGTTCTGTTGTTGTGGGAGGAAGCCAGAGTACCCAGAGAGAACCCATGCAGACTCCACACAGAGAGGCCCCGCCACCCTGTGTTGGGATCGAACCCAGGACCTTGTAGCTGTGAGGCACGAGTGCTACCCACTGCACCACCGCGTCGCCTGTGAAATGGAACAAAACATGAAAAATTAAAAATGGTCTATGCAGGTAAACCATCATGCACTAACAGAGGAATAGAAGTGATAAATAAGTATGATGAATTTTTTTATTGTATATGTTTTTGTGCTAGTATTAGGAAAATGATACATACTTTGCCTTTAATGTCAACAAGTCGTCTTTACCAAAGGTGGGTAGTACTCAAGTACATTTACTCAGTTACATGCACTTGAGTAATGTTTTTTTTTTAATGTACCTCTGAGAGTAGTTCTTTTGCAGCATACTTTTTACTTTTACTTGGTTACATTGAGTCACGGCTCAGTGAGCAAGAGTCAACTGAACAAAAGCATTTCAAAAAGGACAAATAACTAAAAGGACACCATACGAATGAGTCCAAAATTAACAACGTAATCAAGTAAGTTAACAATAATGAACAAAATAATCAGGTATATCAACCACAAATGAATAAACTAAGCGAAAAGTTGAGGAACATGAGCAATAAGTAAATTAACAAAAAGGAGCAGAAATCAATAAAATAAATAAATAAATACACAAACAGAGCAAAAATGAGCAAAATAAGCAACAAAAATCAACAAAATGAGCAAAAATTAGCAAATTAATCAAGTAAATTTGCAAAAAAAATCAAGAAAATAAGAAAGAAATCTTGCTATAAGCACATCTTGAGCTCATCTTAATTTTTGTCCTTGATGGTTGGCAGTAAATAATGTTTAGTGTATTTTTTGCATTTACATGGTTCTAGACCTGTCACTTTACCGATGACATCTCATAGGCCTGTTTTAATACAATACGAGGCTATAACTAATTCCTCGTCATGAAGTTACTCACTACTTGAGTAGTTTTTTATGAGATACTTTTTTACTCTTATTCAAGTACCAATTTTTAGGAGTACTTCTACTTCTTCTTGACTCATTATAATTATAAAGTGACGGTACTTTTACTTGAGTACTGTTTCTATTTACTCTTCACATCACTGGTCTTTACTACTTTTATGTTCTTTTACTGTTACTCTCAGTTTCTGCGTCCTTTATCCAGTCATGTCCTTCCCTCATGCTGTGTTTAAATGTGTTTAAATATACTTTACTTGTTTACCACTCCGTCAATCACTGCAAAAACGGTTTGAAACACAAGTCCAAGTGTCTACGAAAGACACATTCAGTCTTTGTTCACATAGTCACTTCACATTTTCTTGTAAAGGAATAAAATCAGGCAGTTGGAAAATTATTACATGGCGCAGTGACCTCTGAGTTCCACTTTGTGCTTTTATGTGGGTGTTATTATGAATTATGTGGACACATTACATAACCACGCAAGTTACAGCCACCTAAAACCACATAAGTTAGAGCAGTCAGTGTCTGTAAAACTGTAAGCAGGTGTGAATGAAAACTGAACAGAAGTGGTGGCCCACCCAGACCTCCTCTACTGAATAACCTTAAACCTGCATGTAGAATATTAACAAACAGGGCAGAAAATTACAGGTGCATTACTTTGTGTTTCAGCAACATCTGGAAACAGTTAATGCGGCACCACTAATGTGGCCGAGCTGGCTGCTTTCATTAATTCAGAGTAGAGGCGCAGGGTGATGGAGAACATCCAGCCGTATTTGTTCAAGACTTCAACGCACCTAAACGCCACATGAGGATTTTGTACAGTCACTTCCTCCTACGGAAAAAAAAAGAAAAAATAAAAAGCCACTCCTCCGAAAGCAGTGCAGCTGGGATGACATGCATCAGTCGCCTGTTACCTCATTTTAACCCTAAACACATCAGGGGCACGCAGTGGGAGCATCATTTGTTTTTTTCATCCTGGGTGGGGTCTACTCAACTGGAATAATTCAGGGATGTCACATCACAGGAAATGACTTGATTTACTGTGTTTTCTCATAAAAGTCAAAACATTTTGGTATTATATTATTAACTTCTCATCCCAGAACAGATGTCATCATAAAGGTCTGAGGATAGAATAGTCGTGCATGCATGTGGGCAGTAGTTAATTTTTAATTTTAGAGACTACTTCTCATGTAATAACCACAACTAAGAAAGCCTGGGGAGTGTGCATGTTTGGTTCTTCTGCTTAATTAGATGTTTTGCTGTCTGTGTTGGATGAGTTTTAAATTAATTCTTTGCTGAATTATGTCTTTAATACAGTGTAGACATTTTTAAACCTTGAATGACAGGGAGGTCATTCTGTGCATGCATCAAAAAATTTTAAATTGTGTTGCTTATTTGCCACCAGTGAAACAACATTAGATGACTATATTATTTAAAGGAAAATTTCACCATTATCCATATTATATTTCATGCAGGATGCTCTTATGTGATTTAAACGTGTTTCTAAGAGCTTGAATGTGTTTTTATTTTGGGGTTGACTCCACTCAAGAGATACCTCAGTGATGATCTGAACAAGCCTAACACAGATGGTCCCTGATGGTCAAACCCCCCTTGCAGAGCCTGGCATCATGAGTGTAGACTACAGAAGAAACATGCTTTGGAGTTTGTTATATTATTGGTATTTATTCAGCTTAGGAGCAGGTTGGGGAGGTGGGGGATATTTTTTTTGTAGATGTGTGGGGGAACGATGGTGGCATGAACGCAGTATAGTGGAATGAATGGACTCAACCAGGATCTAAACGTGCAGCTGATTGGGGGGGTGTGAGGCAGCGGTGAAAGTGACTGGACAAAAAATAGGCTTGAGAATAGACTTCTGCACCTGCCTGAACTACAAACAGGCTTTATTTGTGAAAGAACGATGGAAACACTTACATAATTATCGTTAAATCTGTTTATATTCATATGTTTTCTCAAAAGTTATAGAAGACTCTTGGGAAATTTGATGGTCTTCCTGCAAGACAATTGTCAAATGTGGAAAAGATGGTAATAAAGCAGATAATACATGAACTATGCCGTAATAGCTGAAAAACAAACTTGCCATAGAAGCACACAGGGATCACCCTGAGCATTGGTACAGGACATGGACACACCATATTCCACTTTAATATTCAGAATTATTTTGAGTTTTTTCAGGTAATATTTGTGACATAAGTGAATTATTTGATCAAGTGTACAATATATTTAGGACATGCATCTTAGGCAACTTCCTGCCCTTTTAGGGTCACTTTAAGGTCACGTTCATGAGTTGGTGAGCATGTCTATTTTCCTACAGCCCCATGTTCCCACAGCCGTATGTGGGTCTGCATGCCTGAAGCATCTTTTTTCCTCATAGGGCTGACCAAACCCCGAACCCTTACCCTAGCCCTCACCCCAACCCCACAAGAAGTGTTCTTCCTCTTCTCATGCTACATGCCTGCACCAAATTTGGGGCAAATCAAAGCAGTGATTTTTGTACAATCATGTTTCCAGATACATATAGAGACACAAATAATCTTAGAAATCTTATAAATGTGGAAACATAGGGATGATCCCATAACTAGTAAAAAGCATGCAGGGCTGCAGTAGAGCTGCATGGACAGAAGAACAGCTCTCATTTCAGAAACACCACTTACTATCTAAACATTATTTAGTTTTAGATAAGTGAAAAATAGGTATGCTCAGCTACATTTAAATGGGAACATGTTTGGTATATTGACTTATCTGAACCATTTTAACAGCTGAAATGGCATCTAAATGCAGTCAGTGACAAGGTGTTTATGAGTATCTGTTCATCTTAATCACCATTAGATTAACAGCAACAAACTGCCTAAGGCACTCTGTCTGTAATAGCAAAGAGCATTTACTTTATCCAAATTTTCCATTTTGACATTTTATTTCATCTGCTCTTGGTTCTGTCGAGTCCATTACATCAAACTCAGCCTAATTCTGCTTCACCCAGACAATCATGCGGATGAATTGTCAAAGAAAACCTCAAGCGCAGACACAGTGAACCTCTGCCCTGAAAGCTGAATGTGTGTGTACTGCAGCTCCAACATGCAGTTATTTTTCTCTCTGTCACAAATGTGAGGACTAGAGTGGAGTGTGAGTTGTGTTTGAAAGGTGGTAAACCTGCTGAGGCTCTTTAATTTCCCCCCTCTTCAGCGGCATGAGGGATGGTTCAAAGGGTGACTCTCTGACAGGGCATGTGATCGCTCCTCCGTCCTTTATCTGCCTCCCCACATTAGCACGTAAATGAGGCTGCACTTTGGGTTTTGGGAGCTGAAGCGTGCTCAGTGTAAACAGGAGTTGTACTGTTATCATTATTGGACAGATTTCTGACATCCTAACACCTCCGTTTCATTAACATTCAAAAGGGCTGGGATTTTGACACTGCCTCTGTTTATACAGATTTCTGAATACTTTGCAGTAGGGATTGTATACAAAATACTGTATACATAGTATCTCCACTGTTGAGTGGAGTTCTGCACTTTCATTTTGGCTACCTAAACATTGTGAAATAGACTGATGATTATCCTGCTAATGCTGAGTGCTACATTATATTTTCAATGCTGGGCTTATGTAAATCTTTGCTGTATCAAATTAAGAAGGTATATCCAGGTTATAGAGACAGAAATACATTCATATGTGAATAAACTCTAACATGTTTTGCAAATTTAAATGTACACTGGTTTTCCACAAAAAAGGCAAAAATGTTCCTGTAGATGTTTATATACATAAAAACCACACCAATCAATTCCCACTCTTGCAGGAATTGCACAGAATTCCTGAGAAATTGTGAGCCCGTACAGAGATGTGAATCTGGTATTCAGCCATGTTAAGTACAATTCCAAACCACAAGGAGAGAAAATGCTCAGTTCCAATGGAAAAGTGTAGTGCGACGAGAAGCAGTGAGGGTAGATGTTAAATAGCAATATTATCTGACATTACGGCTCTTTGTAGGTTGCACTTTTATCAGTTTCTAACCCGAACACAATCCTTTTGCACCTTAAACATATGCATGTTGATGACAGATAACTTATTACTATCACTTCAGTCATTATGCCTGTATTGCTTTTGTGCTTTCCACAACTGTCTACTCTTGCACCTCTGTACAGTTACTATGTATTCCATTGTTGGTAAAATTCACTGATTTTGTAAGGATAAAGGTTCAGCGTCCAACTTGCACTGGTACAGTTCATTTATTCTATACTAGTAAAAACCTAACTTATTGTTATGTTTGAAAAGGGCGTAGAATGAAATTAAATCATTCTAGACTTAACCCTTTGTAACAAAATGTAACTCAACAACTCAAAGATGAGTCTTTCACAGCATTACATCAGGATATTTTGTACAACACAAATCATTGTAATTTACAGTATACACTATTTTCAATAAACTCCTTTGATAATTCTATATCTTTTATTGATGTTATTTTTGAACATTTGTTTAAATCGACTTATTGTTTGACATGTTTTCATTTCTTGACTGAAACTATTCCATAAATAAACCGCTTTTGTAGAAACACATTAAAGTTTGGCGTTTGTTCTCACAACAGTTTTTTTGTTTTTGTTTTTTTTTTTTTGCATGTTCCTCTTAGACTGTATGTAGTCCTTTGGGTACTCTGGTAACTGAAGATTTTTTTTACTCTGTACATGATTTGAACAGTTTTGAAGTTGACCAAGTCCTAAAGCTTCAGAATTTTTAGTTTGGTGACAAGTGGGTTTTGCTGAGTCTCTATAAGTGAATTTAGAGGTAAAATCTCTAAATCATAAAAAATCCATGACTTTTTATGGTAATGCCATAGAGACATGCTTCTACTGTAACAAAACAATTTCCTGAGCCTGGGATTAATAAAGCACATCTGAATCAGTGCTTCATACTATGTAACGTTATTGATAAAAGTGGTCAATTTACGAAAACCAACAATAAAAAACAGATTACGAATATTAGCCATTAATTAGTTGCTTGGGGTTATGGTTCATCTTATAACTCACCTACATTTGTTTGTTAGCATAGCCTTTAACTTTAATTCAATTGAGTCTATTCACAATTTAGATCCTGGGTCCACATAGCGTTTTGTCTATAACTGCCACAGCATTTTTCTGCATATAACTTATGCACTTTCTGTAACAAAAGATAAAAACCATCAGGGCTCTGGTTAGGTGGCCATCTGGGGTAAGTGGACAGATGAGAGACAAAAGAGCCAAGACAGAGCAACAAACAGCAGACACTGGACAGGTTCACAACCAATGACAAGGTAGAAAACCAGGTAGAAAAGATTCAGAAGTGAATATCCTGAGCTCTGCAGTATGTCATTGTGGGATCGAATTGGGAGGTTGCAGTATGTATCTGACGATAGGCCACTAGGCCAGACACACATGCTATGTGGACAAGGAGCCTTCAACACAATTCAATAGGATTCAGTGGAACATTTGCCATTGTGCTAGTCATTCTTTAAATATACAAGCTATATTTTATTTCAGTTGTTTAAAGTTTCCATGCAACATGAATCTAAAATGTTTATGTTACCAGGAAGTGATGTCTGTGTTAGTGGAGTCCATTCTCATCCTTTTCTTACAGGTATTTGTACAACAAAAATTTAAAAAACAGACATGGCTGTGATTAAATGGGGATAGCGATGGTTAAAAGCAGTGAAACCAGTGGGAGATGAACTGTGCAGGTGGGTTAGGGTTAGGGTCTAACCCTACAGTAACTAGTGGGTTAGGGTTTGGGTTTAGTGTGTGGGGTTTTACTGTATGTGTCATGCTTTAATTACCAGCCCTAACCAAGTTGTTTTGATGCCCAAACTCCTGTTAGCTACAAGGGAAAGTAGGTGTTGGTATCGCATGGTGTGGAACCCATGGTGTTTGTACATACTGTGTTAGGAAAACAGATGTTTGCTTAGTGATACTGCAGGGACTGAATGAAGGAACTGCATCACAAAAGTTCCCTTAACTGGTATTGTATGTGCATGATTTACTGTTGATGTCCACCGTAGATGAGAAAGCAAATCTGGATTGAAACTAAATTAATGATCACAGTTCTTGCAAAATGTAAAGCAAGTAGCATTATTTTTATTTACTGTGAATGTGATTGGATTTATATTTTAGCTCAATAGGAACATAAATTCTGGGGACTTGGCTGCTAGTTGATTTGGAATAAGTGACTGCAAGAAAACAGATTTTTGTGTAAGTTGGATCCAACATTGTGCGTCTAATTAGCTACAGTGCTATACTTCAATGCGGCCTGCATGTCACTGTTGATGTGTATGCTGGAGTGTGTTCTCGGGCCTACAGTGGGGTGACTGCAGGGTCCTGAAACTCCATTGTGATTTGAGCAGAGCTTATCGCATGGGAGAGAACTGGCAGCCTCTTAAAAGGTATTATATGTGCTCTCGTTCTCCTTCCTTCTGTCTGACAGGAGCCCTTGGGATGAAAGGGAAAAGCAGTGGAAAAAGAGACATCGGTTCCCGACATGGGGAAGTCTTTGTTTCTATTCTCTCCATCCCAAGTCTCTCCAGGAATCCTAATTTCCACCATTCACCTACCTATCGGCAGATAAAAGCTGGTTGAAGGGGGGGATTTCCTCAATGGAGACAGCTTGTAACCAGTCTGCATAAGGGGGAGTCGCACAAAGCTGTGGAGTGAGAGAAGGTTGGAGCGCAGATTTCAAATCGCTTTGAATTCGAACACACTGGTGAGCGACTTGTTCTAAAGGACATTTTCACACAGGCTGATCTGAAACCTGGCTGGGAATCTCAGAGCTGAGAGTCCGGGATAAGAACGCTGACATGAGAATCATGGTGACTCCGGCGTATTCTTAAGAAGCCAATCACCGCAGCTGAGAGACGGAGAGCAGTGTAGTCGCTTTTCTCATTGTGTCAGTTTCCTTCACCATTTTATTAACGCTATTTTATTTTTGGATGGTGTGTGTGTAAAGCCAGGGCCTTGGCTTGATCTCGGAGGTTCTCTTCTTAAATTCTGGTCCTTAGTGTGTGAAGTGTCTACAGATAAACATATTATCATTAGATCTATATTCACAAAAATCAGGAGACTAAGAATAACGTTTTTTAGTCAATTATCTTGTTTAGACCTGTTATGTTTTTGTTGTTGTGTTTTTCTTTTTGTATCTTTTATAGCAGTTTGTGTTTTTATGTCTCCGTGTGTCTTTCACACCTTTTTCACTGGTTTGCATAAGTAATTTTTATCATTTAGTGTTATATATTACATTTTTACAGTGTCTCTTTTTCCATCCTTTCTCTTTTTGCAGCTTTTTGGTTTTATATTTTCATCTTTTTTGTATCTACGACATCATTTTTTGTCATTTTCGTGTCTTCTATGTTACTTTCATCTTTTTATCTGCTTTATATTATTTTTGTTATTTTACATTTTTACATTTTTTGTTTTTGCAGTGTTTTTGTTTTTTACATCTTTCATCTTTATGTGCATTTTACATAACTTTTGTTTTCTTCCATCTTTTTTATCTGTAACTTTTTTGTTGTTTCATATAGGCCCCATTGTTTTGCATCTTTATCATCATTTGTTGCCTTTGTTTTTAACTTTTTGAGTCGTTTGTGTCACTTTTGTGACTTTTTGGTCTTTTTGCATTTTATTCATTTTTGCAACTTTTTATGTTGTTTCGTTTTTCCATCTTATGCTTTGTAGTTTGAATTCTTGCACCCTTAATGTGTTTTCCAATATTTTTCATCTTTTTTGCATCTTATTCAAAAAAGATGCATCTTTTACATCATTTATATCTTTTGTTATTTTGATCTTTTGTGTCTTTTTTACCAGCTTTGCATTTCTACATCGCATTTTCTTTTTATGCAGCTTTTTTTGTACTTTTACATCAGCGTTTTTATCTTTTAGTATCTTTTATGTAACTTTTGTCTTTTTGGATCTTTGTCATCTTTTTTGCAGCTTTTTCATTGTTTGTAGTAGTTTTTATGTTTGTGAGATTTTTTTACCTTTTTGCATCTTTATGCTGTTTTCATGTTTTTGTGTCTTCTATGTTGCTTTTGTCTTTTTGCATCATTTATGGCCTTTTCCAAATATGTTCATCTTTTTGTATCTTATTCATTTTTTTTTTTCATCTTTTATGTTGCCTTTTATGTGATGCCTTTTTGTAGTACATTTTGGGGGTTTCTTTTACATTTTGTGTCATTTTCATATTTTTTGCTTCACGTTTTAAACTTTTCCATCCCTTGCGTTTTTTCTTTCATGTCATTTTTTGTGTATCATTTCATCTTTTTTGTTTTTTTTACTATGCGTTGCAGCTTTTTGAATCTTATTCATCGTGGTGAGTGAATAATCACCCTCTTTTCAGAATTTTCAACCTGGGAGCAAAAATCTAACTTGAATGAATATGAATAAAATCAAGATTTAACATTTATTGTGCTAATTATCAACATGGACTTATCATTTATATCCTTATCGCTCAGACCTATTTGTTTACGTGTGTGGAGGGGGGGAGGGGGGGGTGATGTCCAAGTTAAGGGAACGCCAGGCTTGGCAGCTGACATTCCTAATGCGGCTACTTGGCATCAGAACGAGGAAGGGGGTGGGTGAGTCGGTACCCGTCTCTGGGGAATGGGAGGTGTTAACTTCTAATGGCTTTCTCTGCCACAGCCCTGACATCTGCAGGGCTCCCAGCAAAAAGAGTGAGGCCTTTTTGAAAAATTAATGGAGCTGAATGCATCTCACAGCAAGGAGAGGGCTGGATTAATCAGCACATTAAGGGCTAGCTCCGGATTGGAAATAATTATTGGAGCTGACAAGGTGCAGAGGTGCCGGTGCCAGCTCCTTTCAGGAATGCATTTTAAAAAGCAGTTTAAAAAGCCTTCAGATGTTGGCATTATCTTGCGTGACCAAATTAGGAGCAAATGAGAAAAGTTTATCTGGCATTTTGGAGTATTGAAAGAGCTTAGGCTTTATAAATTATACAGTGTGTGTTTGTGTGTGCGTGTGTAAAAGGGCTGCAGATGCAAGTGGGGGAAGGGATGCAGGCATTGGGAATTTTGGGTAAATCCTCACAAAAAAAATTAAAAAAACACCATAGGTTTCAGATTAAAAGTGGGTGGTTTGTTTTTTTCTAGAGGGACCGCACAAAACTTTAAGGGGGATTAATTTAAATGGGTGCTTGAAACTATCATACTGTTTGTGCAAATGAAAAGTGAATGTCTTTTAACACCCTGAAAGAGCCAGACGGTAAACTGATTACTGTTGACCACCCATGAAAAGCATGAAGAGCGGGGGGGAGAGGGAAATGATTTAATAAGCGGCGTGTTTTTCTGCCTTTCAGAAATAATCCTCCATAATTTTTCCCGGGAAGTGATCGGGCGTGCGTTACAGTCGTCATTAATATTCTCTACATCTCAGACGCCGTTTGTCACATAATAAAGGCTACATCGAAAAAGGAATCAAGGTGATGCAAGCGCAGTCACATCTCTGTCAAAAGTGGAAACACTGATGACATGTCTGGTCAGAGAGAAACACATGTAATATTGAAATACACTGCCAGTCAAAGGTTTGGACACACATTATCCTGCAGTAGTTTATTTGCGACATTGTGTACTGTATCTTCAAAGTGACGACATCCAAACTCAAAGTACACATATGCAATCATGCAGTGAACTAAAAAAGTGCAGCTTTTCAGTTCATAGGTGTGTCTTGTCACGAGTTCATTTGTGCCATTTCTCATCTTCTTGTGCTGTAGACCATCAGTCATCTTATGCAGAGGAAGGGCTCGGGAATGTGACGTCACCAACGCAATGCGATTTGGGACCTGTGTACAACTCACACAGCTTGCCATAGTGATTGTTTGAAAATAGCCTCCATTTTAAGCCAAAAGTTTCAATATCAGATCACTTTTTAGAATGGCTGATTGTTGTGTTATCAATTCCAACAATAATTCACATGACTGCTGGAAAATGGAAGCCAGATGATGTGCAGTTTTTTAGTTTTTAGCTTGGTAAAGACATCAAGGAGCAGTGAAGTTGGAGCTAACAAAACACAGCAGAATGACCTGAAGCACTTAACATATAATAAATATGGTCAGTGTTAAATTATGTTAAGTGCTTTAGGTCATTTGGTGCTGTTTTGATGTCTTTACCAAGCTGAAAACTAAAAAACTGCAGAGAGAAGCAAATATAACTTGGTAAATCTAGTGGCCTTCTGATTTTCTGCTTTAAATATTTGCAGATCTTATACACAGACATTCCTAAATTGTACATGTGCCTCGAGAGACCTGTCATTTTTAAATTGTTCTGATGTATACGCACTAACGCCACAAACAATAGAAAGATACAGTACGTGAAAATGTCCAGGAACATTAGCATTTCTAGCTCTGTGTGCTCATACAGATCAGACTGTACTCATTTTTTGAACATACTGCTCATTTGCCTCCTTGTTTAATTTCTCTCGATAGCAAATATCAAGTTTTAACTTGGCTCGGTTCATTCTATGTTTTTATTTCTTGCTTTTGTATCGGCGCTGCTTGATGCCGGTCTCTCTCTATGTTTCTTTACAATTCTCCTGAGAAAAACATGGTGGCGATGGCCCAGAGTGTTTTGTGAATTCCCAAGCTCTATAGCTCTATTAGTGCCCATACAACTACTGTACAAATCCATATGTTGGCAATAAACACTCAGTTAAGTAGACAGAACACAGTCCATCATTACTTTAAGAAATAAAGGTCAGTCAATTTGAAAAATCATTCAACTTTGAAAAAGTGTGAAAAACTTTGACTATCTCAAAGTGCAGTCACCAAAAACATTATGCTGAAACTGTCTCTCATGAGGACAGTTCCAGGAGATGAAGACCAAGAGCTACTGCTGCTGCAGAAGAGAAGTTTATTACAATTACTAGTAGCTGGTAAACAACTACAGCAACACAGCTTGTTTTGAACCTTCAAACCTCTGGTTAATAGATGACCCACTCTCCCTCCTGAGCCACTGCTGCCCAACTGAATTGTTTTTTGTTTCATCTCGTTGGCCAGGACACCCTTGCAAAAGAGCTCGTTGGTCTCAGTAGCCCCTTTTCCACCAACATTCCCAGGAACTTTTATTACCAGGAATTTATTTACCTGGTTAAAATGAATAATAATTTATTCAAATCAGGCTGATGACGTATCGGGGATGCTTCATGCCTCACAGAACAATACAGATATCTTATAACGCATTACCATAAGAAAATGGCAATTACAATTAATGTGCAGCATTTGTACATTGTCCTGATGAAGGTCTAGGACTGAGACATTGAATACATAAAAGATATTTTGCAAGTTAAGGTGATGAGCAGGAGAATCTGAGCACCATAAACTAATCAATAGTGTAATTTATACCATACTTTTTTTTATAACATTGATTAGAGTATACAGAAACAGTACTGAAGTAAAAGTACTGTTACGTTCTGGACATACTGTCCTAGACCCTGCAGTCATACAGATTTACACAATTGCCTGTATTTAATTTTACTTGTATACTACTTGAAAAGTGATTGTACTGTACAGTGGAACTCCGGGTAACAAACGCTTCTGGTAACAAAAAATCCGGGTAACAAAGAAAAAATCTGCCAAAATTTTGTTCCAGGTAACGGAAAAAATTTATGCCATAAAGGAAGATAGACCCGGAAGTGAACTATTGCCCGGATGTAAAAAGTCAACACAATAACGTGGAAGCTCCTGCAGGATATAATAGGCCAATGCTAAACTGGGGTAGCTTGATGTCCCTGCTACAGAGCTGCTCCTTATCAGTGCTGTGGCCTGGGTGTCACCATCTGTTGTTTACAAACACCACCAGCCCCCCCACCTTTCCTCTTCCCACTCTCTGCCACTGTCCGGTCCACATGGATGAGGGTGAATCCATCCAAGGAGACCACAGAGGCCAGTATATGTCCATTCAGCTGGGATTCCGTGAGGCACAAGAGGCTAAATTCCCTGCTGTAGCTCCGGATGCTAACAACACAGACAATATACGTAAGGTCAGATTTTTTAAAACAAAAATTGCAAAAACAGGAGTTTGTGGAGCTCCATTGTCTTCGCTTGGCCATTTGTGATTTGCTGGAGGAAGCAGTTGCGCTGGTCCAACCCAGACTTGTAATCATGCTTCAGTTCCTTCAGCTTTTTGTATACTTGGTCGTACAACTCGACTTGCTGACTCCAAGTCCCACTGAATTTGTTCTTTGGCAAAGATCCTCAAAAGAGCCTGGACTTCATCGTCCTGTGGCTTCTCTGCATTTTTTTCTATTCTCCAAGTACTCAACAAATGAGTTTTTGCTCCTAAAAATGAAATAAACAACTTTGCAGCAACATATTGGCTTCCATGTACAGAACAGCAAAATGACAAATATGTTCCACCAATCAGCAAAATGCAGTGAAAAATGCAGTGAAAAATGGTTTGTTTTCCTGGTTAAATGAAGGTTTAAAAATAATCTTTATTCAAATTAGAAACATATTATCTGGTTTCTTCAAACCTGATTTGCATCCAAAAATCTGCCTTTTTATTGTTTTTTTATTTTGTTTTCATTATTGTTATTAACCGACATAAACATTTCTGTCCATGCCAAGATTTTTTCTTTTTTCAGTACTGATAAGCCCTTGATTTTTACCATTGACATTTGGTTGTGTTTGCTAATTTGTCACATTTTGTGTTCAACAAGCTCCTCTAAACAAATTGCCCCCTGTGGAGATAATTAAGTGGTTTATATTCAACCCTGTTTCAGAAAAAGTTTGGATAGTATGGAAAATACCAACTTGTAATTTGTAACTATCTGTGTTTTAGTGGTTGCCAAAGGTTTCCCTATTTATCCCAAGTGTTGGAATAATCCTGCCCTTCACTGCCCATCTCTGACTATTTCTGAGGAGTTTTTGAAGGTTATTTGTAGTGTATTGAAATGCAGAGCCTGTCTTTCCTCCTGATAGTCTAACCTCTCCTTACCTGCTCTTTATGAACAAAATCACAACTGAATTACTTGTTCACATCAGTTGTTTCAAAACACAAGGTTTTAATGAGTTTAACCCATTTTTAGTCCTTAACTGCCCCTGTTTGAATTGTTTTTGTTTGTGTTACCGACCTTAATCTAAGGAATGTCTATATTTTATACTGTATAATGTTTATAGTGTCTACAATGAAGTCAGAGTAAATTTAAATTTAAAATACACCATTACTTTTTAATTGGAGTTTTTCATATGGTCCCAACTTGTGATTTGGATTTTCACATTTGTATTGTATGAACAAATATAGTTGTGTAAATCCATTTATTTATGATTGAATCACTTTAGCTACCAATGAACACATATATCCATTCTTTTGATCCTCAGCTGTTTGATTTTTTCTGACTTTTTGTAATATCCTAAACCCCAGCTATACTATCGAAGCATTTCTTTTTAATTCGTTTTGTAATCATCAGATTGTCTCCTAACAGGTTAACATAGGTCTTTGCTGCCTATTTTATAAAAGCTTGGAAAACTGCAGATGTACTGTATAACAATAACTTTCAGCAGAGAAGTCCATTAATTTGTTAATATCAGCCTCTAGCAAATGTTGTCACTGTTTGAAATTTATCTTTATCAGACTTTGGATAACAGTTGAACTGAAAAGTGATGATCTAGCCTCTTGATTATCCATTAAATGCAGAATATATTTAAAAATTCTGTATTTGTACAAAATGTAACTCGCCTATGTACTGTTTACGACCTACAATTTATATGTAACAGGCATAAATCTAAACCAAATCTTTTTTGTCCGGAGCACCATTTTATACTAAGATAGGTCGATCAAAAATGGAAACACACATTGCTTTTCAATCTGACTTTCAGAGACGTAAGTGGTCCATTTGATCCCTTCTCACCTCTCTACACACTTACATTGCACATGGTCAGTGGTGTGAGCCTTTCTCCGGGCTGTTCTACATAAAATAAAATGGTTCTGCCCTGAAAGCAAACAGAATGTGACCAAATGGATTAACAGTAATAATGTTTGCATTTTCATGGCGGTATGAAGACAACACCTTTGAAGAGAGGCGGGATGTGGCATTAAACGAAACTCCGTGAGGAATGCCAAATGTTTGACTGGCTGTTTGATCTTTAAAGCCCCTCGATCAGATATGTAACCCCGGATAGGGATCTCCATTATGGCTGTTATTCTCTTTTAACTACAACGGCTCTCCAGGTAACAGCAGCACACTCGAATGACAAATTGGAGGGTGTGAGTGACAGCAATCACCTTTACAATCTCTGCACTATGAAAGAGACACAAACTTAAGACAGAGGTGGAAACTTTAACACTGTGAATGAGCAATTACTGCAGCCAATACTGATGTAATTCACTTGTCTTGAATGTTGTCACCATCTGCGGCCATGTAATTACACACAGCATGACTAAAGTCAGATCCCAGAAAATAGGTGGATTTGCAGATGCAATCAGGTTTGTGATATAAACCAAGTCAAGGGATATAAATTTGATTTAACTATTTTCAGGGGTGATGTATTGGAGAAGATATTACTCAAAAAGTACCTAAATTGAAAAAATAAATAGAAAAGAGCTGATCTTAATTACCTTGAAATTAGACTCATATTCCATGGTGCAGATATCAGGAATTGACATAGGTTAGAGATTCCACTTGTTTATTCTCCAATCAAGCTGCTGATTGTGTGTTACAGTTGTATTTTCACACGGTGTATCAGTGAAATTGTGTTTGTTTCAAAATGTTGGAGATTAGCAAACCAAAGCTGTAAAAAATTGTACTACTGAATTGGTTAATACTGAATCACTTGAGTGTGTGTACACATGGTGTGTGTGCTGTTGCCTGTGAGTGTAAGCTTCTACATTTGTGAAATCCAGTGGGATATTTACCACCTGTAAATGCTTACATTTATGTGAAACTCTAATTTCGGCAAATCCATGTGTATATGAGTATTTTTTTATGTAATTTTAAGCCCTCACGTCAATCCCACTGCCTCAGGGCCTGAAAGCAGGGCCCTGCTCCTGTTCTGTGCTGAAACTGAACTCTTTACTATGAGACTGTCAGAAATGTTCCTGTTGATTTTCAAAAGTAGATTCTTAATATGCAGGTGGAGCTGGCATTGTTCAAAAATGTACTAATACTGATATGTTTAACAAAAACAGGGTTCATTAAAACATCTTAGAGTGTCTATCCCACTAGAATCTATCTAGAATTCTATTGTAAATAAACAAGGCTTTAAAACTAGTAAAAAAGTATAATAAGTATAATTTAGAGTTATCAGGTCTTAATTGCCACAAAGATGTAATACACTGCCTGGCCAAAAAAAAAGTTGCCACCAAAAAAAAAAAAAAAAAAAGTCACACAGTCAAATACAATATTTCGTTAGACCAGCTTTAGCTTTGACTACAGCACCCATTCGCTGTGATATTGTTTCAATAAGCTTCTGCAATGTCACAAGATTTACAGTATTTCCATCCAGTGTTGCATTAATATTTCACCAAGTTCTTGCACTGATGATGGTAGAGTCTGACCGCTGTGCAAAGCCTTCTCCAGCACATCCCAAAGATTCTGAATGGGGTT
>JAQQAE010001936.1:0-23695 GCA_029823295.1 Pseudamia nigra
CCTCCCACAACTAAAAACATGTACTAGGTTAATTGTATGCTATAGTTGTCTGTATAGTCATGAGGTACAGCCTCAAAATTGTGAAGCGCCTAGAGATAATCAGTGATTATGATTGGCGCTATACAAATAGAATAGATAGATACTTTGCAGGTTTACCTGCATATCATGCAGGCTTAGTGTGTTTCATTTTGTCAACTCAGTTGTTAGTTCTGGAAACATTATGGTGATAAACTTTTCTTGAACAAAACATTCAAATTAGGTGTCATCATCTGCTCATAGCAAGTAGCCACATTACCAGCTTGTTAGGTGGCAGGTCTATTAATAGTGTCTCTGGTCTGGTGCACTGTGTATTTTCATGTTCCTCATAATATTTTGACAACACCCCGCAGAGATCTGTGTCAGTGGTATTTACATTTTATCTAGTTTTCACATACTATTTCAACTTTCCTGAAACTGTCAGACATGATCAGTTCTGCTTTTGTCTTATACGTACTTGCACAGTTGGTGTGTGTAAAGTTATTAAGATATAATTCAGCCTTTATCTCTGGTGAGGAAAAGAATTCAGGTCTGCCCCATTTACCTAGAAAACCTGTTAATCTGTTACTCATCTGTTATTCTGATATTTTTACTTATCTATCCATAATCCCTTCTGCCCATGAAATACTTTGTTGCATTATGGTTTTCTTGCAACTTACAGTATATAAAGATCAGTGCACAGGTCCTCAGAGCTCTTCTGTGGCCAGGCAAAGGCATGTTGGTTATTTGATAAAAAGAAGTAAAAAAGTGATTTACTGCAGGTTCTTTGGCTTGTATAAACCAAGTGCTGCTGAACTAACAGAGCAGGTGTGTTGTGTTGATATTGAAACAAAAGAGAAACGTGACAAAGGCTGAAATGTCGTCCTGTTATTCCTTGGCATAGGTACACTTGTCTGTCAGCACTGATCTAAAGAACAGGATCTGAATGGAGGCTGGGGACAAAGTGTGAATAATGTATTTGTATGTGTTACCGTTTGTAGCCACATTAAAAAAAGAGCAGACGCAGCCTCCACGGGGCGCTGACCAGTGACAGCATAACCAAACCCCAGGGCATTATCCATAGCCTATTTGTGCAGGAAAATCAATTCCTTTGGTGAAGAGAGTACAGAGTCAGTCACGTTAGCACACAGTCACATTAACATCCAGTCAGCACTTTTCCATCAAAATCCATCAATTTCAAGCTGACTTTACATTT
The DNA here is from genome assembly GCA_029823295.1 of Pseudamia nigra. NCBI lineage: Eukaryota > Metazoa > Chordata > Actinopteri > Kurtiformes > Apogonidae > Pseudamia > Pseudamia nigra. The sequence continues at coordinate 1,232 of JAQQAE010001936.1, forward strand.
AAAACAAGTGATGAATGCTGTGTTTTTGAGCCTATTTTAAAACGCAAAAGGTGGATGTGTTTTCCAGGTACTGTATGCACATATGGTCATGTGTGCACCTTTTTCAGTACATCATTGGTGGAATGAATCATGTGCAGGGACTGTCATAACATTTTCCATCTTCACTCGGATCTATGAATAATAACAAAGCAGAAGAGAAAGTTCTTACGTGGGTCTTTTTTGTTTATTTTTCTTGTTAGCTATGTCCTCTTTTAGAAATGGGTCATCCATGGTATAAAAAGCAGCTGTACAGATGTTTTTACGCACGTGACCTCAGTAGGAATGTGCCCCCTGAGTGACTGAATGGCACAGCTCAGGACCCTGTTTCCAAAACAGATCTTTGAACTAAGAAGATGGTGATAAAATTCACCTTTTGAAGCGTTTAAGTGAGTTTACGATATAATTTGTAAAATGTTGTTTTTTTGCGTGCTTAAATTTATTCATATTGTTCCTGACAATATTCAAATATAGAAAAGTCATCATTTTATTTGATGTAATGCATTGTATCATTTGGCTGCATGTTCATGTTGTCACAACCGCTTTTCTCATGTTTAACGGTAGTTGCCATATTTTGTTAGAATGAAATGGCCCAACATGAACGCACACGACTGATTGAAACACATCAGAACTGATGAGACTTCTTGAATGAAAGGCAGAACATCTTCAAACTAACACAAGTTGAGTTGTGTCAGAACTAAGACCCATGAGAACACTGACCAGGATGACTGAGGACATTGACAAGCATCATGTAATGTGAATAAATTCATGATATATCACATTTACCTCATAACCATTTTTGCCTCCGTTTCATCACATTGATTTTTACTGGAAAATTTCCATGACCCACAGTACTTGATGTCATATGCCGTTTATTATTGTGTTGGATATGTGTATGGATAAATACCATAGTGGCAGAAATGACATAGTCTGTGTTTAAGATAAAGATGGATGTAAAATTAATCTTGGGGGTTTATACTGACATCACGTGGGTAAAGTCTTAGACCTGAATGTCTAGTCAGCAGAGTCCAACATGAACCACTTCAGGTGTCTGGGGTCAGAAATTTATTTGCAAAGTCAATTTTCATCCTGTCCAGGGTTTTATTTCTTTACCGTTCGATCACAGCAAAGACCAAAATTCTGTCATCTGTGTCTCAGTGATAATCATGGGCAACTCTTACCTTGCCCCTGGCATGTTGACAAACCTTATTGTTGAAGTGTGTTATACGTATTACTGTGTAAATATTACTGTGTGTAATATTGACTGTGTTTGTTTGAAATAAATGACTGGGGTATGTATGATTTCCATCTCAAACTGAAATGCTGGTATTTTTTTGCTTTTTCACTGCTGAGGTTTGACACTTTGTCTTAGATCTAGGAATTATGTTCCTGTAGTTTGGTGCCTGGCTACATTGAAACCTTTATTTTTTCTTTTCTTTGTCTTCTGTTGTCCCTTATCACTGTGCGCAGCAGTAATCATGGCAGAAGCCCACCAGGCAGTAGCCTTCCAGTTCACGGTCACACCAGAAGGCATTGATCTGCAGCTGTCCCATCAGGCTCTCACCGAAATCTATCTCTCTGGAGTCCGCTCTTGGAAAAAGCGCATTGTTAGACTTAAGGTACCTTCAGTACTGCCACATCCGTTTGTTCATGTTTGTTCTAGCTCAAGTCTGTGTCTATTGCAACATCTCAGCTCTGTTTATAGTGTCTGTCCCTCTCCTTTTTATAGGATTTCCTTTTCTATTTGTATCTCTGCGCTAAATGTTCGGAACTCATTCAGTTGAGGCTGGACTTTGAATTATATTACTTTGGTTAACTTTCCACATATTTGTACTCATTCACCACAGATGTGAAGGGTTACTGCCTGGCTTCCTCTTCTAAATTCCAATGATTGTTTACACTTCAGATTCGAGAGGATTATGCTAACAGTCACCTGGATAATCTGTTTGGTGTTACTTTGTGTATCAAAAATAGAATAACATTCCAGTTTGCCTAGGGTGTAAAAACTTCTGACAAAGATAAACAAACACAAATCTCCCTTAAAACATCCAAACAACGTGGAAGTTTTTTAAATTTTTTTTGTTGATTTTAAACTGTTTCAGTTTCACTTTGTGAGCTTGTTTTCTTTTTACACTTTGTTTTGTTGTAAAATTATATTGTGTTACACTCACACTTGTGTTTACATGCCAGGTATTGACCTAATCAGATTAATTTATTAGTGTTCTGATTTAAACTGAACAGATGTTAAAAGTCAGTCTCTCCTCTCACTTTTATCAGAACAGTGTGATAACAGGTGTCTACCCTGCAAGTCCTTCCTCCTGGCTTTTTGTGGTCATAGCCATCCTAGCTACTATGTACACTCGTTCTGACCCCTCCATGGGACTCATAGCCAAGATACAGGAGCACCTGCCGGTCAGGTAACACACCATGACTCTTTGAAATGGTACAAGTTAATGATGAACATTTTCCTGTACTACACAAACTCTTAATCCATCACTTACTATATATTTTATGAGTTTAAACAGGGCATTCTGCCTCTTTATAGCAGTCTGTAATATCTGTTATTACCCTGTCCCTTCCTCTTCCTGCTCTTTCTGCTTTTATTCGAAATGCCTTAAACTGAAGTGATAGCATATGTAGGGTTGAGTTACATTTACTACCTTTACATCAATGTTGTGAAATATTATAGAATTACCATCAGTTGTTTTGTGTGATTTCTTTACTTTAGCTCTGTGGCTCAGATTTCCATCTATTAACATTTGAGGAATGTTGCTTTTTTCTCCTAACTCTTCATTTTTTAAAAATTTCCCATCATTCCCAGTCAGTCAATGAGTACCCAGTGCCAGGCAGTGGTGTCAGCGGTGCTCTTTAGCACTATGCTGTGGCTCCTACTCATCTTCACCATGCGCCTCTGCCTGAAGCAGCTCCTCTCCTACCACCGCTGGATGTTTGAACAGCATGGCAAGATGTCCACCACCACTAAAGTCTGGGTGGTCAGTTTTGTTTCATATTTTTACATACAGCTGTTCCACATGCTACTGTAAACTGTTCACAGCTTTATTGTCTAAATGAAAAACAAATATTCAAAATCTAGGAATGGAGAGTTTATGTCACATGCATTGTATGCTAAACTAGTGATTGACCGATATGGGTTTTTCAGGACCGATACCGATTAATTGTAGTTAAGGAGGCGGATAACCGAGTTTTGGAGCCGATATTCATTTGCATAAAAAGTGTAAAAATTGGCATACAAATGTCGAATAATACAAACACTTCACTTTGTTTAACTGCTTAAAGTATGTTTATTTAACCAAACCAATAAACCAATAGAAAATAAATGGCTCCAGAAGTGCATGGATCCGAGACTCAGAAGTTATTGTAGTAGTCGTGACCTGTAGAGTTTGTCATGTGACTTTTACGCAAACACACACTGTTCTCCACATTACATACATTCTCCCCATTGATAATACATAGTCTACTGAGAGCAGGACCGGCAAGCTAATGTTTTGCTAAAAACTCGTCAGCCTTCATCTCAGCGTACTTCCGTGCAACAAAACAAGACTGAATTGAATCTCTTACTCTCTCACAATCACACACAGGTTTCTACAATCACGGACTGTTTCCACATTGATATTACCAACAGCATTGTTTCAAGTAATTCGCAGACATGTCGGGAGGTGCTATTAGCTTAGCAGAGCTGCCACAAACGTTTACTCTGCTCATACGTTATTCTGCTGCACACTGTAAGTTAGAAGTAGGTGTGAGATATAGAGAAATGGGATGTTTATTACAATTTCAGGAGAGTTTTGTGTGTTTTCCTTCGACACATGTGTTTGCTCTCTGGAAAGCGCAAACATGTGTTTTGTCGTGGAGAACTACACGACACAACTTTGTCTCCGCCGTGTGTGTGTGAGAGAGGACAGTTTCCACTTCTGTGTCACATACTGTGGCTTGTTTAACAAATCAGATGGCGCCGCTAGCGGAACAATGAGAGAGAGGGAAGCTTTTTAATTGACTTCTTGATATCGGCCAGTTGGATTAAAAAACAAAAAAAAACTGATACTGCTATACCTCAAAATTCCAAATATAGGTGCCAATAATCGATCAACCTGTATGCTAAACACGAACATATAAATGTCATGTATACCCTTGCTTTAACATATTGAGTGTGTGTTGTATTTGTGTTTCTTTGCCAGGCGCTTGTGCGTATCTTTTCTGGCAGGAAGCCTCTGCTCTACAGCTACCAGGGTTCGCTGCCAAACCTGCCTGTACCCATAATCAAGGACACGCTCAAGAGGGTGAGATAGCAGAGGAAACGCATCACACTAACTACTGACCAGAAAACAGATGGAACTTTATTCCACCATTTATAGAATACAAACAGAAGAGAACAGGGGGAGATGTCAGTGTTAGTGTTTTTAAGCTGAATTAAATGCAAGTCTGGAGAGTGCATGGCTTATGTTAAGACCCTATTTGCTTCTTTTTCTATGTTCCCGTTTTCCATTCAGTGACTATGTGTGTGTTAGTATTTTTATCATTGGCTGTTGCTTGTTATGATTCCATTTATTCATTAATGTTCTCCCATTCAGTACTTGGAATCAGTGCGGCCACTAATGGATGACACACAGTACGAACGTACAACCAAACTAGCTGCAGAGTTTGAAGGCAGCCTCGGTAATCGTTTGCAGTGGTACCTCAAACTGAAATCTCTCTGGGCCGCCAACTACGTAAGTCATTCACCACAATATTCTGTTTAAGTATGGCCACTTCTCACATCATTTAAATGCCTGAATCATATTTAAAATTCCATTAACAATGCATATCTTTGTGACATTAAAGGCTTTGAATGATTCATATGTCTGAATATGGAAGTGACATTACTGCCATTTGGGTGCAGCGTTCACTTTTCACCAGGATTTTTTCTGGTTTATTTCTTAAGGTCAGTGACTGGTGGGAGGAGTATGTGTATCTACGGGGACGAAGCCCGATAATGGTTAACAGCAACTACTATGGCATGGTAGGAACATGACTTCCACAGACACAAGTTCCAAAGTTTGAATTGTGATTTTTTTAAATTGGAAAGATCTGTAATTACTGTATCAGTAATCTATAACCTCTGTTGGGTGGTGGCATTTTGGATTCAGTAACACTGAGCAGAGAAATGCACAGTGTAAAACATTGTAAATTAAAATTATAGCATTTTTTTAAGTAATGTATTATTATGCAGGTTTAAGTTTGCGTGTTTGACTTGACATTTCAAAATAAGTACATTTTCCTTGAAAAGCAAGTGAGTAGATTCAAGTTGTAGTTTCAGTGTAATTTCTTCATCAAGTAGTGTAGGCCTTCCTCCTTCTAATTTAAGACTAGAGATGGAAATTACATAATAGACTAGGTATGTGGAAGTACAGAGCGGTGTATATTTTTGTCACATTTGATACCTGTTTATATGCATGTACAGCAGGAAGTAAGCTCTTTTAACAAATGGCCATTTGAGACACACCTGAAAATAAATGCTAATTTTTTTAAGTGTACATGGCTGAATTTTAATTATGTGACCTTTTATTTACTTTTATGTAACCAGGAAGTCCCACTGAGATCAAAAAACTCTTTTACAAGGGAGACCTGGCCGAAATAGCAGCCACACAAAATCAAAACAATATAAAACATACATGATACAGAAATGAACAATAAAACACATTGACAGCTATTCAGGCCCAGTGGCCTCTCAAGAAAAACAATGACATTTCTCCTTCACTGTATTCTTTATGATACTCCTAAAATCATCAGTGGATATGAATGTTTTTAGAATTTATAATATGAGTTTGAATAGTGTAATATGATGCCATTTTATGCCCTAAAGGTGAAATGTCAACTTCACTATGACACCATGTCATAAGCGAAACACACTCCTCAGTATTATTTCACAAACTGTAACAGTAGTTTGTAAAAGAAGGCAAAATGTTTCTCCCTGGAAATTATTCAGTGGAATCAAAAAATACACTCCTATATGGCTGGTTGGCAGAGGCATACCACCATGACACATAATTCCAGTGTATGGTAATCACTTCGTTTGTGTGTTCTCTCTCTCTGCAGGACTTCTTATATGTGACACCCACGCCCATCCAAGCAGCCAGAGCAGGCAACACCATTCATGCAATGCTACTGTATCGCCGCAAACTCAACAGAGAAGAGATTAAACCAGTGAGTCTTTCAACCCACCACTCATTTGCAGCTGCTCCAAAGACACAGAGAAACTCAGTTGTGTGTTTGCCATGGAAACAGAGGATATGCTAATCAGACGTTTCAGATTCTGAGACATTTAAGCTATTTGTGGAAATGATATGTTCAGTGCTGTGAAAAAGAATTTGCCCCTTTCTTGGTTTCTTATTTTTTTTGTATGTTAGTCATACTTTGATATCATCAAACAAATTTTAAGAAGTGGCAGGTGAGAGAGAGAGACAGGGCGGCAGCGTCTGAGCCAAGATAAAACAGTTTTTAATTTATTTCTTGATATCGACCGGTCAGATAAAAAAAAAAAAACCGATATACGTCAAAATTCCAAATATCGGCACCAATCGGTCAATCTCTAATCTTGATGGTCCCGAAGATTTGTTAAATATTCTGTGGACTGATGAGACAAAAGTTTAATTTTTCAGGAAGGTGTGCATCTTGGTAGATTTGCTATAAGTCTAACACAGCATTTCGTAAATAGAACATCATACTAACAGTCAAACGTGGTGGTGGTATGTGATGGTCTGGGGCTGCTTTTCTATATCAGGATCTGGATGACTTGCTGTAATTGACAGAACCATGAATTGTTTTCTCTAACAGAGAATCGTGAAAGAGAATGTCTGGACATTAGTTCGTGACCTCAACCTCACTTGGGTTATGCAGTAAGGCACTGATCTAAAACACACCAGCAAGTCCACCTCTGAATCGCTAAAAAAACGCACTCAGACCTTCACCCAGGCAGCTCAGTTTCTCTTCATAGTGAAAACCTCCCATTATTATATGAACCTATGCTAATTTCCCCCAAAATGTTATTGTACCAAAAGTAATATTGTTAAATTTATTTGACCCTCATTATTGGATTCTTTGAACGTGAAAAACTACCATTAGCATTATTAGTTCAATAGTTATTCCCAAAATGTAATACTTTCATAATGGTGGTTTTCTTCTGGATCTAGCTCCATAAATGTTGAAGGTATGTCAAATCTGTGGGCACATTACTGAATCAGCAGACTTTGCACCCTGTAACTATAAGCATTCTGGATCCCTAAATCCGGAATATTGCCCATATCTGGATCAGACTTTGTGGTTTGATAGATTAACACCATAATAGATTCTATGTTTTATGGCTAAATTTTCTGGGTGTTACTTGTGGTGTTCCAAGGACAACTGTTGAATTTGTCCCCTATCTCACAATGATGAACAATCATTTAAAAATCTTCCGAATCTAGACGATGATCCAGATAAGTCCTAGAATCTAATTGATTGGTCTTTATGCCATTTCTGACCTATCCTGGAAATTTCATCCAAATCTATTCTTAACTTTTCAAGTTATGTTGTGACAAACAAACAGATAAATAAACTAACACCGCCAAAAACATAACCTCTTTGTTGGCGGTAATAAAGGTTTTGGACTGGCCTAATCAAAGTCTGGACATAAATCCAATGGTGCTGCATGACCTTAAGCCATTCATGCTCGAAAATCCTCCAGTGTTGCTGAATAAAGACATTTCTGCAAAAGAACAGTGGGACAAAATTTCTCCACAGTGATGTGAAGGACTTATTGCCAGTTGTCTCAAACACTTCATTGCAGTTGTTGCTACCAAGGATGACACAACCAGTTATCAGGTAGGTTTGGATAGCTTTTTCCCTCTATAAGTGAAATAATCATTTAAAAACTGCATTTTGTATTTACTCAGGTTATCTTTGTCAAATATTAAAATTTGTTTGACAATCTGAAATCTCTCCGTGGGAGAAATATACAAAATAATAAGAAAAAAGCAAGGGGGCAAATACTTTTTCACAGTGCTGCATGCTACTATAAATGAATGAAACCAGGAGTAAGAGTTGGTCATTCTTGTGAGCTACGTCCATCCATCAACAGTTCTTGTCTTGATTGTTTATGTAGTGTAGTGTATGTTGTGCATGTTCATTCCTTTATTTAGCTGCTGTATTTATGTGAAGACGTTTCCCTCATGTTCTCATACCATGCTCCACTCTCGATCCATCCTCTTGCTTTCCTTTCAACCTGTCTTTTGCTTGATTTATCTCCATTTCTTATACCTTTTTGGTTTATTTTAACTCTTTCCTTCCCTTGTTTTGCCTGCTTCCACATTTCCACCACCGTTCTCCTCTACTCTCCCTCCATCTCCTCCTCTCCATCTCCCAGAGTCGTATCCCAGGCACTGTCATTCCTCTGTGTGCTGCTCAGTGTGAGAGGATGTTCAACACCACACGCATTCCAGGGGAGGAGACCGGTAAAGAGACAGCCATGAACACACACTATGCCACCATGAAACTCACTTTTGTGCAGATTTATGTTATACAGTTGTCTCTGAACATTTAAGAGCCACATAAGTTTCCCTGCAAGTGATTCCAACACCAACCCACTTCAATAATGAGGCATACTCAAGGTGTCTGGTGCCTGAGCGTGGGGTAGAAAACTGTACAGGAAAAAAACAGGGAGTGTGTGGTCTGCCGACTGATTTACTGAGTCATAACAAGTCTGCTGTATAGCTCATCCTGTCAACTCTCATCTGTCTCCTCTTGCTTTTACGTCTCAACTCTGCTCTGTCTAGGATGATGGAATGAGTCTGTCTCAAACTAACGCCTCTTTTCTTCTGCCCACACATTGATTTCTCATCTTTTTCCTTCCACTTTTATTGGTCCCTTATCTGTTTCATACACACACTCCTTTATTTCTTTTCTGCCATCCTCTTCCCCTTGTTTCTCTCATTTTACTTTGCTTTTGTACCGGCTCCTCCTTTTTTATCCTATTCAGTGGTTGTTGAGGTCTGCAGTTCCTTGCTGTTCCTATCAGTTTGAACGGATGTTTGACACTTGTCGAATCCCCGGAAAACTAACAGGTAGTATTTATATTTTTACACAACTGGCCCAATTCTTACCTTCAAACTCTGAACATCAAACCAATTTGAGAACAGTATAAATTTGACTGACATTCTCTCACTGTGTATAATTGTATGACCGAATGTGTTCAGAAGCAAAGTCAGCATAAAACTGACCTTTGGAGTTGTGCGGGGAAGTTTTATTTTTTCCATCAAATCAAGTCAATTCACACAGTCAACATCTTTCTCATGTCACCTCAGGTAATATACATCCTGTCCATTCTAGTGGAACCTGCATGTTTAACCAGAGTAGTTGGACCTACACCCCCTGACAAAGGTTTTCTCAAATGTTGCCATCTGTCGGGATATTGTGTTTAAAAAGTCAAAAACATAAAAATCACCCTAACAATGTTCATTTTCAAGAAATGCCTCAAGTTAAAAGTTTGGACAAGTTTCTCCTTCAGTGGTTTTTCTTTATTGTTTAATTTACAACACTGCACATTAATACTGAAGACATCCAAACTGTGAACGAATATAAATGTAGTAAACAGTGTGGAATTATGCAGTAAGCAAGAAAGTGTGGACCAGTCCACAACATGGTTTATATTTTATATTGTCCAAGTAGCCACATTTAGGGGGTGCCTGGGTAGCTCGGTAGGTAGAGCACCGGGCAGTGTGCACCCATGTACAGCTCAGGCCTGCCCGCAGCAACCCGGGCCCAAATCCAGCCCACGGCCACCCCCCCACCACCACCACATCTGTCAATAAAGCCATGAAAAGGCCAAAAATAGCGTTGAGGACAGCTTTACACACTTACGGCATTCTCTCATCAGTTTCATGAGGTAGTTACCTGGAACAGATTTCAAATCACAGGTGAGTTTATTTGTGCCATTTCTTGCTTTCTTAATGTGCTTTAAACCATCAGTTGTCTTGTCGCCACAGAGTCAATATCCCTGTTGGTGCTTCTGCAGCTACTGTACAAATCCATATTATGGCAAGAAACACTCTTTTCTGAGACTGGTAATTCTAATAAACTTCTCTGCAGCAGAGGTAGCTCTTGGTCTTCCTTTCATTAGACGGTCCTAGTGAGGGTCATTTTCATTGCAACCTTTGATGGTTTTGACAACAGCACTTAGAGACACATTCAAAGTTGTTGAGATTTTTCAGATTGACTGACTTTCATTTCTTATGTCTTTTCTCTTCACTGATTGTTTCCTGCCCTAATACGTATTTGTACAACAGTTGTAGTAGCTCTGATAGTGCTACTCTGTGCCCACCCTTCCACTGCACAACACAACTGAGAGCCTAAAGCATACTAAAAGACAAGATATGACACAGATTAATTAATGAAAAGGCACAACCTGGCATTTGAAAACCATTCCAAGTGATGACCTCATAAATCTGATGAGAGAAGGTCATGAGCATGCAGAGGTCTTATAAAAGCTAATGACTACTATGGGCAACTTAAAATATAAAACATGCTCTGAGTTGTTCTGACACTTTTGTTTTGTGCATAATACATAATGTTTACTACATACATATCCTTTTACAGTTTGGATGTCATTGGTATTAATCTGCAATGTTGAAAATAAGAATTACCGGTACGCTCATAGAGAAGGTGTGTCTAAACTTTTGATTGGTAGTGTATGTGTGCAGTTAGAAAATGCAAGTAAAATAATGTTTGTTATTTTCTCTTGGATTTTCTTAATCTCTCCTTCTTTCTTTTGCTTGAAGACACCGTTCAGCACTGGCAGGACAGTGACTACGTAGTGGTTTACCACAGAGGACGCTACTTTCGGCTTAAAGTGTATCAGGCCGGGAGACTCCTCTCACCCAGAGAGATTGAATTCCAGGTTCAGAGGATACTCGACGACACCTCACTTCCTTCCAAAGGAGAGGAAAAACTTGGGGCTCTGACAGCTGGCGACCGGTCGGTCTGACAGCTCACATGTACTGTATTTTAATTCCTCATAATGCAATGTTAATGTAATCTCATAATTTTCTAGAATTCCATGGGCCAAAGCCAGGATGAAGTATTTTAGCAGTGGAGTTAACAAACGGTCTCTGGACTGCATCGAGAGAGCCGCTTTCTTTGTTACCCTAGATGATGATGAACAAGGCATGATGGGAAATGACCCAGCAGCTAGTTTAGATCGCTATGCCAAATCTTTGTTGCATGGAAAATGTTATGACAGGTAAGTTTTACATGAAACTCATCCATGTCTAGGTATCATGTAATATAAAAGTGTTTCCTGTTATAAAATGGTCTGCTCAGTGTTCAGTCATTCTGTTTATTGTTATGCAGGTGGTTTGACAAATCCTTCTCAGTCGTTTTCTTCAAAAATGGGAAGAACGGTATGAATGCGGAGCATTCATGGGCAGATGCACCAGTGGTAGCACATTTATGGGAGGTGAGCAAGATGAAATGAAAGGAAGCAACACATATTCTTCATGAATCACTTAGAAAGCAATTGATCATAATTGCTCTGTTATTTTCAGTATGCTTTGGCTACTGACAGTTTCCAGCTTGGATACAATGTAGAGGGTCACTGCAAAGGAGAGGTGGATTCCTCACTACCAAAACCACTAAAGCTGACCTGGGAAATCCCTGCAGAGGTATGCTGTCTAGTCACACCTTTTGCTTAAGCCTATGTTATAATATGTGCATGTAATACACACCATAATTGTTATCAGACTCATGCTCCACTAATAAGATGCCAGATTCTCATTCTGGAAGTTGTAATTAGAATTACAAATTAATTAGTTGTGTTCAGAGGGCACTAACAGGCTAAGACTACATGTTTTATACATTATTTCATCTTAGTTCTTAAGTTAAGTTAGAAATCATCATGTATACTGGATGTGTCAAGTATTATAAAACTAATAAACTATGTGGAAAGCACAGGTTTACTTCTGCTGGACAGAATTACTCAGTTCCTGTAAGAGCGACCTTTCAAATAGATGTACAGTAGTAACCACATAAAGACAAGGATGAAGGCTTGACTTATTTACATATTGACGATTGCAAAATTTGAAAAAGACTGCATACATGTTGAAATTAATATGACTTCCGAATATTTTCACACAGTTATTATGAGTGACTTCCTGTGAAACTACAGTGTGACTGTATCTGAGTTCTGCTTAGGTTAATGTTTTTTACTGTGTGTCTCAGTGTGAGGAGCAGATCTCCTCATCTCTGGCAGTGGCCCAGAACCTGGCAGACGATGTGGATTTTCATGTTTTCTCCTTCCGAGATTTTGGCAAAGGAAAAGTCAAGAAATGCCGAGTCAGCCCAGATGCCTTCATTCAGATTGCCCTTCAGCTGGCCTACTACAGGGTGAGCCTGAGGGTGTATTCACACCCAGATTGTTTTGAGCAATTGTCCTGAAACAGGGAACGTTTAACCACCAAAGCCAGTTTGTTTAGGCATATGTGAACACAGAATTCGCACTCAGATGCAGGATAAAACAAGCAGGTCGAAATCACAATGGGTTGGTCTCGGCTCGTTTCCATTCTATCCCTGCAACGGTTCATTTGCGGTGCAAACACAATTGACTTCCCAGTGGAACTGGATATTTGTTCATTAGTGAACACGGTACATTAACCAGAGAAACACACAAAAAAACTAGTCACACGTGTCTGATGATCCATGGTTGTTGCTTTACCTGGGGCAAGAAAAAAAGAATAAACTCTTCCTTCTTCCGGAGAAGGACCAATTTCTGACCAATGAGAGAACAGTTTGTTTGCGTGTTGCATTTGTTTACAACTTTTGGACTGATACAAACTGTTGCCCTGTGAATGCAAATGACCCAAAGGATAATTGCAACAAATGTATCATTTTAGCCTCTGAATTGGAACAAAGACAAGTGTGAATACACCCTTACTCTCTCGTATAATCCAACTGCACATGTAGGTTTTAAAATTATACCTAAAACATGTTTTAATCCAGGAGCGGGATTCTTTCTGCTTGACATATGAAGCCTCCATGACCCGCTTGTTCAGGGAGGGCAGGACCGAGACCGTCCGATCCTGCACCAACGAGAGCAGTGCCTTTGTGCGAGCACTTGAGGGTGGAGAGGTATCAACACTACAATGACTTTAGAATGAATCTTATTGTTAGTATGGACAAGAAAATTTATATTGCATTAGAATTCTACTGTCACTGTCTATATTTACTGTTTGCAAACAGTCACACCAGTTATGCTCTCAACCAGGCAGCAGATGTGTGCAGGCGTTTGTTTCGACTGGCAACAGAAAAGCACCAGCATCTATACCGCATGGCCATGACAGGAGCTGGAATTGACAGACACCTCTTTTGCCTCTATGTGGTCTCCAAGTATCTGGGGGTAGAGTCTCCATTTTTGAAAGAGGTGAATTTATCTCTTCTGTGACTGCTGATTCATTTTGTAGTAGTAGTACATCAGGAACCTAAAAAAAAAAAACTCTGCTTCAGGTGCTGTCTGAACCCTGGCGGCTGTCGACCAGTCAGACCCCAGTCCAGCAGGTGGAGCTGTTTGACCTGGTCAACCACCCAGAGTACATCTCCTGTGGAGGAGGCTTTGGCCCAGTCAGTACTGCCCTCACTGCTAGTCCTGAAAAGATTTAAATTGCAGCTTAGTGCACATTCACATGCAAAAAAGCTCTCACTATATCTTGTATTAACTTTATTAATGTTACTTAAGTGAAACTGGACATTCAAATGTTTTCACAAATTGCCTTTAAATATTCCAGGTGGCTGATGATGGTTATGGAGTGTCCTATTGCATCGTGGGCGAGAATATGATCAATTTCCACATCTCTTGCAAACACTCCTGTTCACACACCGTAAGTTTAATGACAATATTGGCGTCTAGTTCAGTCTGTCATAAAGTTACAGTGTTTTTATCAATGTATTAAGACAAAAAAAAAACTTATTTAAAGTGTTATTTCTTCCTGTCTCCTGTTTTCAAGGATGCCCATAAATTTGGCGCTCAGATCAGAAAGGCCCTTTGTGACCTTTTACAGCTGCTGAGCCCCAACCAACAGGAGAAAGAGCCCAAGAAAACAGGAGAAAGTTGTCCAGAGGTGAAGAAAGACCAGTAGGTGGACCAGTATGTGGCTGCTTAGAGGAAATGATGCTAAAGGGAAAGTGCCCAGGTGGAATTAGTACATTCAGGAGTTCCAAACCTCAAACAGTGGAAGAATTTTAATGTCTGTCAGGATGTTCCTGGTGAAAGTGGTGTCCCTAAGGTGATTTGTATTTCACTGAAATATATTTATATTTGCTTGTGTGTTATGTGTGAAAATGGAAACTTACCAATGTAGAATCATTTACTGGTATAATTCCATTTTGCATTTGTTGCAACAATCAAATCATTTGAAATTATATTGTTGTGGTCAAGGCCAAACATAAATTGTAGTACTGTACTTAAAAGTTACGGATTCTTAAAATTTCACATTATTTTAGAAGTATTTTACAAATTTAATTACAGAATAATTTGACTATTAGACCTTTTGCACCGCTAAGAAGATGTAATGGATTAATCCAGATGGAAGTGAGTATTATGTGTTGAGTTGCAAAGCATGGAGAGCAGCAGTAAAAATGATGGACTGTTGAGGTTTGTATCATTTGGAGGTTAAAGTGCAGTAACAGCAAGTCCAGGTGAACCTTGGAAGTCTGTGACTTCTCAGTGTTTATGTATAATGTATTTTCTGCTTTGTACAGCAGCACATGATTGTAATGTTCTGCTGGGACCCCAGGCTGTTTATACACATAGACAGTAAAGCCAATGCAACTGTACCATTTCACTAACTGGTATTAATAGTGCCACTTTAACTGGGAAGTAACTTAAATTTTCTAAACAGTCTACCTGTACATAGTGTGTAGGTCAGTCTGTATTTCAGTGTTCAGTAGGCATTTCAAACAACCCAACTGCACTGTAATGAACTCCAGTTGTTTTACTGCCATCTATAAATCTACTTTGTATTTCTTTTTCAGTTATTTTATGAAGGCACTGTAACAAAGCAAGCTACACTTATGAACATGTGCAAATATTCAGTCTCCTGGCAGCACTTCAGGTCAAATGTAAATTACATGCTAAGTGGCATTTTACGTTAAAGCCATCTGATTTAAAAGATGGTGTTACCTTGACACAGATTCCTTTGTTGTTTTCCATTGAGTATGTCAATGTGTGCACAGGTATCCTGGTTTCACAATCCATATCCTGGTTTGAAGAAACGCACTAATGGAGCAGGAGTTGTGTAGGATAATAAGAGCAGTTGTATGTGATATTTAATGCTGACAGATGCATTATCAGTTCATGTTAAATTTACATCTGAAATCTGAATTCTTTATCTGGTTTCACATGGTTAAATATCATGGATGGAAAGTGGTCAAACCTGAGATAAGACAACAAGGACAACACTGTGCATTCAGACATACTCAATGAATACTGCCTGTTTTTGTTTTGTTTATGTTATTATACCGCTATTGTTAGCTTTTCTTAATGTAATATTATAAGGGAACATAAGCGCATTCTTCAAAAAAACATGTTTGTCTTTGTTTTACAGGCTTGAAACTTTCAAATGAGAAAATAAAAAGTATGCGTTTTACAGATGAAATGTCCGTGTGAGGGTTGATATAAAAAAATTTTTAAAAGCATGTCAACATCTTCATTTTATGTTGTGTTCTCACAAACTTCAGTGTTGTTTTCCTTCTTTTCTTTTCAGTGGAAAACCTTTCCACCTGGCTGCACTCTCCACTGTAGCTTCAGGACCCCATGGTTGAGTTGGATCTATGTAAATAAGACAGAAATAAGGAACTTTACTGATCTGTAGTCAACATGTGAATCATTTGCGACAGTGACCATCCATATTAATGTAAAATGGAAACAAAGAACTCACTTGGTTCAAAATGGCCTCACTAATGGCAGAATGATTGAAATTCAAAAACACGCTTGATTTCATTTCCACCTTCACAATCTGCTTCATTGGGCCTACAGAACATAAAATAGACATCACAATGAGGCACATTTTTTTGTATGTAATGGATTACTATGTGAATGATACATGGTACAGTTACCTTGATAGCAGAGAAAGAAATGTTGTTCAGGACATCTTCTATCAGCCCACTTCATATCAGGTGAGATCATCAAAGTGCACCTTCCGTCATTATTTGGCTGATTACCATACCAGTTTCTGAAGGAACTCTCTCTGGTCAGACCATTTCCACTCGTCTCTTTTCAGGCCAATCCACACCAATGTTTTCTCTGGCACAGTTTTATTAATGATGTTTTGTACTTCCCAATTTTTAGTCTGGTTCCTCACACTGACTAAATCTTCATTATTATTTTGATGGTGATTTTTGGGCATTCTTCCAGGTCTTATGTTCATGAACAACATACATGGGACGAGACTTGATATCTGTCAATATGCCAGAAAGTACAATGACAATTCAGTGAAGAAAGTATGATGTACTGAGTGATCCCTACCAGTTTCACTCATGATCATCACTTGCCTTCTGCAATTGTATTTCGACAATTGTGGCTGCAATGGCTCAAACGCCACATCTCAGCAACCAAAACAAAAGATGCTGAGCCACATGGCTTGGACACAGCTTTGCTACCCTGCTCTTATGATAGTAGTAGTAACATTTGCTCACTGTTTGTCATTTGTTTCTTGGAAAAGTGCTCAGAAACTTAGTTACACAGGCTTGCATTTAATACCAGTCTCCACCAGACTTCTGTTGTTTTCATAGAAGAGCAATGAAGTTTCCTAGCCAAACTCCTCTCCTCGCCCAAAAACTCCAAATAAGGCAAATCCTGTTGTTTCAGGAAGAGGGCTGCCCGCTTGTAATTGTCCAAAATAATTACAAACTATTTTGTGTTATGATGGGTGCAAACTTAATCTAGAGGCATCCAAGATTAAAATTAAATTGCTGCAGATGAGCATGCCTCGGGCACTTTAATAGACTCATATAAACTGTACAGATATAAATTTTAATGTTAAGATATTGGACTTTCAAAGTTTGAAAGGTGTGGAGGGTCAGGAGCTTGTAGGCTTGACTCTGGTTGTGGAGTGCAAGCCAAAGTACCAAAGGCATGGAGCGGGAGCTGGAGTACCAAGGGCATGGTGGTACTTAAAAAGTTTTGGCTGTGGGAGTGAGGTGTCAGAACATACAGTAGAGGTGTCGGAATATAGAGCAGTCCCCCCAGGGAACACAAGTATGGACTCCTTTGCAGCATGTAGTGAAGCAAGAATAATGGCAATATATAGGACTCCATTGTAAAGAAGGTGAACTCTGCGTCTGTGTTAACAGAGATTGGTACTCACACAGACAAGCTGTTAACAGGTACTACATACTTCCCTCATCTTGAGACTTTTGACTATCACCTGCCCAGTTTGCTGTTAGAACTGTTTGCTCCAGAGGATAATGGTAGCCTAGCCCTTAGCTACCTTGACACTGCTGCTTAAATTCCTCTGGAGGAAGTCCGGCACACTGTAACATCATACTGGGCCGAGTTAAAAACAAAAGTATCGCAGCTGAGAGTTTGCGAGATTTGTGAAATGAGTTGCTTCTCCAATGGATTTCTAAGGGATATGCAGACTTTCTGGCATGTTTAAGATGAGAATTCACCAGTGCTGCATGGTAGATAAGTCAGAAAACAAGGAAAAGCATGTCATGGGCACCTAAAACACGTCTATAAGGGTATTCACAAAATAAAGTGTGCTGAATTGTTTTTTCTTTGGTTTTCTAAGGGCCTCGTTGTAACTGACAAATTATCAGAATTCACTGGGAAATGTTGTGTCTGCCCAGTTAGTGTTAGAAATGCACCAGTTGGTAAAAGAACAAGTCATTCACAAAGTGACCTGGGATCAGATTCTGACACAACCTGACAGTAAATTCCAAAATAATAATAATAGTAATTCATGGATGATCCTGAAAAACTGTAAAGAATATTGTCAGTTGGCTCAAGGGGTGGGGCTCATTTTTGCTTGACTATGATTGGTTGTGAGTTTTGATGGTTTAAAGTTAAATTTTAACTTTTTAAATTCTACTGGCTTATGTACTGTAAGTGGAACTAATGCACTGTAACAAATTACATTATTATTGGGTTTTTGTAAACCTCTAAATCCAATAAAGATGGATTTTCACACTATGGGACCTTTCAAAAAATATTTACATAAATATTTGGATTTTAAAAAAACACTTGAAAATATGAACTTGCTCAGTGCTACCAGTCCTGAGAAATCCACATAACAACATTGACAACAGCAAAACAAGACATTTTGAGAGCTTGACTGTGACTGGTTTGACTTGTGATGTCACAGAAATGTTACACTGCTCATTTTTCCTGTTGTCCATCTTGTGAGGATTTCTCAGGACCGGCAGTGCTGAACAAATTCATATTTTCACAGCTTTTATTTAACACTACAGAGTTTAAATTAACCTCAGACTGCCAGAAGGATGGATTTTCACACAACCTTTAAATGACCCCCTATGTGTAAATTAGTGTTCGTCTTTACTCACATGACTGACAGACAAAAGGCAGTGCTTTTCTACAGGAGGCAGCGATCCACTTCCCATCACTCCTCATGCCTGCACAGTTCACAGACATGGGTGAGCTGGCCCAGTTTGTGTAATGTCCCACCATTCCGCTGCTGGTCTCAGTTTCCCCCACTGACCACAACCACTCCAGCCTGCCCACTCTTCTCAGACCAATCCAGTAGGACAAATCTGGGGAAATGCCAATGTTCTGCAGCTTTTGAACATCCTCATGGTTTCCAATTACAGCCAGGTCAGTGTAGTTCTGTCTACAGTACATCTGAGCCTGACGCCACATCTTGGTCTTATTGATAGAGTAATATTCTCTGTGAATACGTGAACACAACCACGCCTTCCTTGCAAACACAAAACAGTTGAATTATTAAATGACATTGTGTTTTCATATTTCAACATGTTAAACCAAGATTCTTATCTGAAACAAGCAGCAAAATCACAGGATAGGTAATGTTTTGTCTGGAACACAAAATCTAGGCGTTACTTATATCACCAAATGAATACACATACACTACATTGTATTACACCTACAGTAACTTCTATTTTTAAATGTAAATGCAATATTTATAAGTTATTCTTACTTCATCTTTCCTCAGGCTTGTCAGTCTCTCTCTCTCTCTCTGTGTGTGTGTCTGTGTCACCATCAACATCTGATGTGTTTTTCATCCCCGAAGATCATTTGTCTTTATGAAAATTTGTTTTATATCACACCATGAAGGGAATCGGTCATCCAGGAAATCCAAAAAAATGTAAATGCAAACAGGATGTGATGATCTGCCAAAGATATTTGACTGAAAATAGCACCAAGACAACTTATCAAACAGAAATTCAACATGTTTTGAAAATGACATGCTCATTTTGAATTTGATGCCAGAAACACATTTCAACAACGTAGGGTCAAGGATACATTTCCCCACATGTTTTATCCATCCATCCATCTATCCTTCCACCCATCCATCCAACCTTGCATCTATCTATCCATCCACCCAGGCATCTTTTGTTTTGTTTGGACAGACTGGTTAAAAATTCCCAACAGAGGAGCAGCCAGAATGGTCGACTACCTTCATCCCCATCAAAACCACCGCTGATGGCAGACTGAAGACTGAAAACATTGTGCTGATTTTATTTTTCTTACCTATCAGTTTGTTACACGAACTGATAAAGTTCTTCCTATTCAATTTTGCACATTACATGGTTCATTCTTGTTTATTGTTTCATTACACGTGACCTAAAATGTGGAACGGTTTGGATATGATCAGGATTCCTTTCGACTTCTCAGTGGTCAGGTGTCTTTCGTCCATGCCGTGTAGACCGACAGTCAGACAGTCTGTTAGTCTTGTGTTTTTCTGTTCTGTCTCCTCTCTGCTGATCTGAGCTCACACCACCTGTCTTTCGTCTCTTATTTGAGGTCTGATGTCAGCAACAAACCCTTTGCTCATTATCATGTCTGTCAGACTTTATCTTTCACTCCCAAAAGCCACCAATAATCCGCACAGACCCTGACCCTCCACTCATACCATGTCCCCTACTCATATAAAGCTGTTCCCCTTGTGCTTACTACACGTTGAGTTTTCATCTGCACTGATCATCCTCTTCTTCTTTGTGAGCAGGTAATTGATTTAAGATTCTTATTCTTACACCGTCATTTATATCAGTGTTTCACAAACGGAGTGTCGTGGAGCTTTATCGTGGGGTCCCCACTACATTTGTTAATTTTTTGTTCATTTTCTTGGCAATTTTTTTTTCACCTTTCTGTCAATATGCTGTTAATGTTTAATTATTTTGTTCATTTTTTTCCATTGTCTGTGTAATCTTGTTTTCTTTTTAATATTCTGTTCAGTTTTGTTCATTTTCATAATTGTTTTATTCCTTTTGTTTATTTTTTTCCCATTTTTGTATATTGTCTCTATTTTTTAATTTCATCTCTTGCTCATTTTTCATGAATATTTCCATGTTCATTTTCTCCAGTATTTTGTCCGTTTTTGTATTTTTGATGATTTCATTAATTAACTGTTCATTTTTGTAAGTTTTCTTGATTTTTAAAAAACGATGTATTTTTGTTTTCTTCATTTCATTTAAATGTTTCTCATTTTCTTGATTATTTCTATTTAAATTTAAAATATTTCTATTTTGCTTTTCTTGTCCTGTTTTGTTACTTTTATTATTTTTATATTTGTTTATTGTCTTTACTTTTTCAATTCATTTATTCATTTGTGTCATGTTTTGATTATTTAAAAACATTGTTGATTGAATGATTTTTTTCATTTTTGTTCAATTTCTCGTTTATATTTTATTTCTGTTTTTGAATATTGTGTGCAGTTTTGTCAATTTGTATGACTGTTTTGTTTGTTTCCTTGTTTATTTTGTTCCTTCTGTTTATGATGTGATTCAGTTCCATTTGTTTTTAATCATGATTTGTTCATTTTTTTCTCATGGTCTTGATTTTTTTAAATTAATTTTATTTGTTGTTTATTTATTTGATTATTTTAAATAAAAAAATAAATTTTGTAATTTTTTTTGTCATTTCAGGAATTTTGTTCACAATTTAGTCGAGAGTTACATCCATCCAAATTTCAGCTCTGAATCTCCAACTTCCGCTGACCAAAACAAACCAAACTTACCACATGGGTAGTCACGGTATGGGGAAAGGTTACTATGGCAACCACCACCTAATTTACATATAAATTAGGTAATTACAAAAAACCTATTTTGACCTGTAGTTCCAAAACTTATATAGCCAGAGGCGCCAAATTTGAATGTATGATAGATCAGACTCCAGGACACCTCTCACTCATCAAATGACCTTGACCTTGAAAATCAGTTGGGTCTGAAATCACTGCACTTTGACCTCGTGTTTAGTGACAACTTTATCACTAAGCACAATATTTTATATGAACAACAATATGGATTCAGAAAAAAAGAATAAAACCATGTCACTTGCACTCATAGAATTTGTAGAAGAGATAACTAATGCAATTAAAAAGAAGGAGTATGCATTGGAGTCTTTTTAGACTTAAAGAAGGAATTTGACACTGTTAAACAAGAGTTATTAATAACAAACTTATAAAATATGGAATTAGAGGAGTGGCACTAAGTTGGCTTATAAGTTACTTAAATAATAGACAACAGTATGGAGAAATAAATCAGGTCAAATCAGAATTATTGAATGTAAAGTACGGGGTTACACAAGGTTCTATTTTGGGACCATTATGATTTATTTTGTACATTAACAATATATGTGAAGCATCCAGTGTGTTAAAAACAATATTATTTGCCGATGACACTAGTTTACTTTGTTGTGGGGACAACTTGGAACAACTTTTGGATACATTTGGAAATGAACTGAATAAACTATAGAGTTAGTTTGATGTAAATAAACTGATATAACATCTTAAAACCAAATACATAATATTTGGAAACAGATCTACATACACAGACAAGAAACTACTGATACTAATGATGTAGAAATTGAAAGACTCTCTGAAATAAAATTCCTTGGTTTAATAATAGATGAAAAATTAAGCTGTAAGAAACATATAAACATATAAGAAACATATAAACTATATTAAGAGGAACATGCATGTTCACAAACCCAGCTGTAAGAACAAATGCCAAATGTCACTGTATTTCTACAGCAGGGGTTCATTTATGGAACAGCTGCAGTGAAGAAATGAAAACATGTCAAACAATGGGTCGGTTTAAACAAATCTTCAAAAATAACATTATTAAAAGATATGGAATCATTTAAGAGGTAGCCCTGCAATGAACTGGCGACTCATCCAGGGTGTACCCTGCCTTCGCCCTAAGTCAGCTGGG
>JAQQAE010001937.1:0-23692 GCA_029823295.1 Pseudamia nigra
CTCTCTTATCTTTTTAAATGGGTGAACTTGCACATTTTTACGTTGCCCAATACTTATTGTCCCCACTGTATGTAGTGGTACTCCGGCTAACGAACGCTTCTGGTAAGAAAAAATCTGGGTAACAAAGAAAAAAAAGCTAATGGGAAAAATTTGCATAATGCAAGAAGATAAACCCGGAAGTGAGAGCGTGAGCGGGTCACTTCAAGGGATAGACCTGGATGTAAACAGTCAACAAAATAACTTGTGAAAATTCCGGCAGGATGTAATAGGCCGAATGCTAACCATAAGTAGCTTGATGTCCCTGGTACAGAGCTGCTCCTTAACAGTGCTGTGGCTATGCTGTTTACAAAAACTTTCCCGGTGCTTCATACATCACCGTCTCCTCTGTATCTCTGCGGGAATCTCCGATTTCTTCCCTGAATTCCAGTTGTAGCCTTATTAGTGGCGTTAGCCTCGTTAGCACATTTGTTTCCCATGATCTCGGACGGTAAACGTGATTTAAACCTCCATTTAAACCGGAGATTCAAACCATATTTACCGTCCGAGATCATGGGAAACAGATGTGCTGAAGAGTCTACAGCTGGAATTTAGGGAAGAAACGGGAGTTTCTCTGGGTGGAGAAGCCCTCCTCATCCTCCGGCATGATCTGTGTGTGTCAGTCTGTGTAACCGGCACCCACAGGCTGCTAACCTGTGCTAGCTGGCAGCTGGATAATACCGGCTGCCGGCTAACACAGCTAGCCTCCTGCAGCCCTCCTCATCCTTTGGCATGTGTGAGACACACTGTGTGTCTCACACATGCATGGTCTGCCGGCAAGCCTCTGGCTAGTCAGCTGTGTTAGCCAGTAAACCG
The DNA here is from genome assembly GCA_029823295.1 of Pseudamia nigra. NCBI lineage: Eukaryota > Metazoa > Chordata > Actinopteri > Kurtiformes > Apogonidae > Pseudamia > Pseudamia nigra. The sequence goes on from JAQQAE010001937.1 coordinate 853, forward strand.
GCTACCGGCTGTGTTAGCTGGCAGCCTCTGGCTAGCCTCCAGCTGTAAATCATATTTAGAACAAATTTCATGCATTCCGTTTCAGCTAATTAACATAACTTCCTTTTCAAATAATAATGAATAAATGTGCACCTACAGGTGTACATGCTTTATATGGGAGTTGTCATGGGTCCAGAATGGATTAATTGGATTTACATGTATTCTTATGGAAAAGCTGGCACCAGCTAACAAACCTTTCGCCCAACAAACGTGACGCCACAATGGATTAAATTTGTTAGCCAGAGTACCACTGTATATTATTATTTATTTTATTCAATTAAGTAAAAATAAACACATAAATCTTCTAATCTGGTCAGGTCAGATGGAAGCAGATGACTGTGGTGACCCCTAAAAGGGAACGGCTGAAAGATGAAGGTTATTTATTGTATTACATTAATACTTGGCAGCACAGTACGATTCAAATGGCTGCATCACATATTATCATACCTGTCATTCAAAATAACAATAAGTGCATTTGTCTCCTTATATTATACAAACAATTGTGTGTGAATTACATCAGGCTGATTACTTTGAGTGTGATGAGACTCCTCCTAGTATGACCTATATCATCAGTGAAGACACTTCTGGGGTTTTCGCTTACAAAATGGCAGGCAACACTAAAATGATCTGCACCTGAGTGTGCACTGGTGGAAGAAGAACAGCCTGAGTCCAGCTGTTTCAGTGCTCCTGGTTGAAGAAAAGATAGAAGCTGATGATTCTTGCACAATTGATCTCATCATTTAATGTGCAGTGTTCAATATCCATAAGAACTAAACCTGAATATGCGGAAATGAATGCCATCGGCTGGAAGGAATTGCTGTTAATTAAGAATCTTGCTGGACTCTTCAAGTCAAGACAAATGCGTGCTTAAATTATCACCACCTTCGGATCTCGGCTGATATGCTCTAAAGACAAGATTGGAGTGGTCGTAATTAACTGTGAAGGGGTCAGAGTTCATTCAGTAGACAAGTGTTGATGAGTTAATCATATGCAATATATGAAACTGAAATCCTATCTATTTACCCCAGCTTGTCAAAGCATTACTTTTGTGTTGACTTGCTGATTTTTTCTTACTATTGCAAGACTTATGCGCTGCATGAGCTATTCTAGGCACCACCTGAGACAAATGAATGTAAAATCAATGTGAAGAGCATCAAAACTAAATTACCTTATCTGCCTGGTCTGATGGCTGCAGTTGGTACCCTGTGTCTTTCTTTAGCAAGTACTAAGCAATTATTCATTTTAAACACTTTATTTTTTACATTGAATATTGTGTATTCATGGCCTGTTCTATCTTTTTTACATATTTGCAAATATTAATAGTTCAACATAAATGAGTAAAATTCATTCTTTTTTATCAAAAATATTTCATCCAAAAATCCACCTGTGCAGGTCACCTACAAACCTACAGCAACACAGGCAGCAGAACTGCACCTCAGTACTCAGACAACCTAGAAAAAACATAACTTGCTTCTCTACACAAACAGTGACTATACACCCAGACCATTGCATGCCCCCAGTCTGTTACTGCAATGACAATATAAGACTACTGTATATGTATTTAAAGTGTCCGTGTCATGCTCATTTGCAATTTTAATCTTGGGCCCCTCTAGATTAGTTTTGCATCCATCACAACTCAAACCAGCATAATTTGGGGATCTCTCTTCCTGCAATTAATGATTTGCCTTATGTGGAGTTTCTGGTGTCAGGGGACAGGTAGCTTTATTGCTTTTCTTTGTAAACAAAAGACGTCTGGTGGGGGATGGTGTTAAATGCAAGCTTGAGTGACTCGAAGTTTCTAAGCACTTGTCCAAGGACCAAACTGTGAAACAGTCAACAAATGTTACTATTACTGTTAGTAGTGGTTACTGAGCCATGTGACTAAGGTTCCTGAGTCATGTGGCTCAGCTCCAAGAGGAACTGTCCCACTCCTGTAGCTGATCCATTGCTCACAAGATTGGCAAAATAGTGCTGCAGATGGCAACCAACAACTTTGTACATAATTGCTGTGTGATGATCATGAGTGAAACCACGTTGCATCTTAGGATCCCAAACACGGCGGTGCAGCTAGAAGGACACACTATCCACCAGAGAAAACGCAACTGTGACTTTGGTACAAGCAAAGGAGGTAGACTGTGTATCTATGTTAACAATGACTGGTGCTCACATATCACAGAAGTTGATTGGATGAAGGCATTAAATTGGTTAATAGTGAATTAAATAGTCCGTAAAAAGTCAAACACTGGTAAGTTTCAAGTAAGTTAGTTTGACACTTTCAAGCTGTTGTACTGGCAGCCAGGTATGTGTACAGATACTGTACGTGGACATGGGGCAGAAAAAGGATCACGGATCCAAAAAGAAAGGGGCATGTATTCTACAATCTGTTGTGAAAAACATTTCAGAAGAACATTTCAGAACGAGGGTTGGTTCTATGCACTATGCACATCCTTCAACCATCTTTCATGCAACAAAGTTTTGTAATGAGTACACACACAATACACTCTCATTGTCCCTTTGAAAATGACTTCTCTTATACTTCAAACTGTACCAACAGAGAGTGAAGATGAAAAGATTGTCACCTGTCTCTCTGGACAAGCCGATCTTCTCTTTTTATCACTGGTTAAATGCTGCCTAGCTGAGGTCAGAGAGCAACATCTGCCATGCCATCGACCTGCCTCTCCTGCTCCGTACCATCCCCCTCCCTCTGTCCCTCCTGTCCAGTTCTGGATTAGAGCCGGTCTAAGCCATCACCACCACCCTGCCCCCCCACCTCCACCCCTCCTGTCACTCGCCATGGATTAACTCTTCGGAACGCCACACTGCTGTCACACATTAACCTGCAATCACAAGTCCCTTGAGCAGAAAATGAACCTCAAGGGAGGTTTTGTAATCACACAGTGAGGCTTTTACATGGCTTTGTGCAGCAGGTTATTTTGAAACAGTAGACAAAGCGGGGCAAAATCAGAGGAATGCTAATAAGAAATGATAGGGCTACTGATATCAACTATTAATGATCAAAGAGTTGGATAGTTGATATTTGGATCAGATGACAAATGAGTTGTTATTTTTTTTAATGTAGCCATTTTTATTTCAATACCAGGGTTTTGAAGTCAAGCAATGCCTCACTCACTGGTTACATGGCTAGATCCACACAGTGAATAAATGAGACAAACACATTCATTTATTAAGTTGTACTTACTACTTTCAATCCCTTTTCAGTGTGGAAACAGGCAATAAATATTAGCAAAGTATTATTAAAGTGGACTATATGTAATCTAAAAGTCAGGGCTTACAGGGATTTTAACAAATTTTGTGTTAGAAACCCAAGTACCCCCCCCCCCATTCTAAATCATTTGTATCTGCTGAAAATCCATATAGCCCTTATATACAGGTTATTGTGTAACTACAGGATGTTTTCCAGCAGGAGTTGCATCCATTCCAACTTACTCCTTCTAACGTAGCCTATTTTGTGCCCAAACAACAGTTTTTCTTTCTGACTCCTTTGCATTGGACATCCACATACCATACACCCAAACCCACTTCCTTATGTAATTATTTATAGTATATAGTTCATATCATAGATTCCATTGAGCCACAGATTCTAACTTGCATGACCCTCAGTCAGGTAACAAATCAATGGATGAAGCAAGGTAGAAACAAATATTGATAGACTGAAAAAAACAACCCTTCTGCTTCTCTCTCTAAGTTGTTGACGTACTACATGACATGGAATGAAAAGGGATACCAAACCACAATTGCAAAATTTAGGATGATACCGTCTCCAAAACTAAACTTAGTTGAGAAACCTTTAAGCATGTGTTTCATTCTAGCAGATGCTGTTCTACCAGTAAAGTTGCAGAGAACTTCCAAGAAAAAAAAAAACACAGTAGCTCATAAAGTGAATGAAGTACAAATTTAAAAAAATCATGACAACATTTAAGCTGACATTTGAATATTAATCCATAGTCCCAACTGAGCAGTACCAGACTGTGGTGCAATAGGCAAAGTTACTCCACATCCCCAGTAGAGAGGAGAGAGGATATTATCTGCAATTGTAAGCACAAGTTTAATATTTTATGACATTTTTAAAATCTCAACAAGAAATGTGGATGTAGTAATTTGAAGTATACCGTACAACTTGGTCTCTTCCCTTCAACGTGCCTTTAGTGACAAAGTGCTGGATGCTCTTTGATGACTAGCAGCAGGACCTGAAGGTTTTACTAGAAAGTATGTATTTGAAGTCGATCAATCATTTCAATGAGGTACAGTACTGTCACAGGGCATAAAATACAAGTAAAATCATAAAAACTGAACAAAACATTGACACACTCATTCATTCTGCACCAGACACACCTTAAAAACACCTTAAATTAATGTGCTTAAATGCAAAATAAAGATGCTGATAACATAAAAATGATGAATATATGTAAGAGTCACTCCTGTGTTTACGGGGGTTTAAAAATAATTAAGGTATGTGCAGCTTTCATTTCAGCAGTAATTTAGTTCCAATCACTGCTGCTGGTTGCATCGTCTATCTATCAAGATGTTTACAGGATGTTGAAAGCTTGTTCCATTTCTGCGACTTGATTGGGCTCCAATAGCTGTTGTGCATGTTATTCATTTTCATTATTATGCAGCCACTCAAACCTGTTAGATTAAAGGATTGACAATCAGTGCAAGCTTTCGCAAAGAAGCCCCCCTCCCCTTTTTAGATGGAGACAGATATGGGCACACGTTTGCGCTTTGCAAACTACACACACAGACACAGAGTAACAAACAGTACAGTAGACTGTTGCGCCACTCATCAGTACAATATAGGACAAGGTCTGCTGAGTACAAAACTGCGACTAATATGAAGCTTCACCAAGAAGCCATGAATCATTCAGGCTGCAGAGTCTGATCGACAGCATAGACGGAGCACCCTGTACACACTGGGAATATGAAAAATGCACACATGTACCACACATGCAATCATTTGCTCCAATACAATCACACATGCCATCTTTTTTCCAGGAGCAGAGCAGATAAGGGGGGGGGGTTACTGTTTGCAGCAGCAACAGTTGGCTGTCGACTGAAAGAGTTCGCTGCAGCACACAGAGGGAACACACAATATGCGCACACACACACCAGGCGATTGGAGGTAGAAAGAGATGGACGAGTGAGCAGAGAGAAGAAAAGGTGACAGATAAAGCCACAAAGCCATCCAGCTGTGGAGACGCCTGGCAACCAGTGTCAAAAATGGATGCAGTAATAAAAGAAAGGGAGTAAGGGGAGATGAGAGGGGGATATACAGACATGTACAAAACATCATGGAAACCAAAAAAGGGGCATCATCACTCACTTGAGTCATCTGAGTCATATCCCTCCACGTCTGGCTCTTCATCCCTTCTGGAGGCCTGCGAGGCGGCGGAGGCTCCAGCAAAAGCCCGGTCCGGGTTATCCTCATTGGGGCGGTCGCTGTCAGTGGCAGAGGTGGCGCCTGAGGATGAGGATGATGAGGAGAGGGCAGAGCGAAGAGACCCAGCGTGGTGGTACTGGGGCACAGCAGGGGGGAGGCCCCGTGGGTAACGGGGGAAGTAGTCCGAGATCTGCTTGATGGGCTGGATGGGGCCAGGGCACACGTCAATGGCCATGTGCTCTTGGATGCTGATGGTGGGTTTCTCGCCTTTGCGTTGTGTCATGCATGCGGTCCAGCCCGGAGCCTACTCCCAAAACCAAAAAACTAAAAGAAAAACAAAAAAGTACAGAAGCAGTGCCCTGCTTACTCCTACAATTCTTCTGAGCGTTGTCCTGGGTGGGCGCTGCTGGTAGGTCCAGGTGATCTGTGGATGTCACCACACTAGTCTACATGGAGATGTGGAGGGCTGTTGGTGTTGCTGCTGTTGCTCTTGTTGCTGCGTCTTCCAGTGCTGTCCTCAGACCCAGACCATGCTGTCTGACAGCCTCACACACATTACTACCTACCCTCCCGCGCGCTCCTCTTCCTATACCCCCACACTCTACCCACGTCTGCGCTGCCTATCTGAAACAGAGAGCAGAGAGAGTGTGTGTGAGGGAGTGTGAGGCAGAGGGAAGGGATTAGAAAGGAAGGAGGGGAGGGATCAGCTGATGTCACTGCCTAGCAACCGAGCAGTAAACAGGAACCGTTGTCCGAGGTGCTTAATTATGATATTAACCCCATCCATCTGTTGGTGGGAGGGAAAATCCAACATTGTGCCAGACATGCACACACATGAACATGCATGTCCTTGAGCGTGTGTGTGTGTGTGTGTGTAAGAGAGAGAGAGTCTGGTGCTATGATAACCTGGACAATGAGCCGTGAATTGATGCTTTGTGTTTGCGATTCACCTCCATGTATCACTGTTTTAGTTGTTTTCATGCTGAAAAGGAGAATCATTTACGCTTCAGTTCTGCACCACTTGCCAATATGCAAAATATATATTATGGATTCAGTTTAAAATAATGCATCTTCACACCCAATAAAATGTTGCCATCATGTTTCTACAAAAAATATAATCTTAATGTAATCTGTCAAAGAAGGATACATTACTTATTTGTTGCTCTTCAATAGGACAGAGGTGGCTGGAGTGGATTGCACATTTTAAAAATCCAGAAACCAGAGACTGCATCCCAACTTGATAGATAATTTTGTTTTGGTTCTGAATCAGAAAAGGCAGAGGTTCTGTTTAAATATTGATATGCATATTGAAGGTACAGTATGTGGGATTTAGATGGATCTACTGTCAGAAAAGGACAAGTATGCATAATTAAATTTGCATTAGTGCACAATCACCTGAGAAGAATCCATGTGTTTGTCACCTTAAAATAAGCCAATTAATATCTACAAGAGGACCACGATGTCTCAACAGTATCTTACATCAAACAATCCAAATGCTGACTCTGGTTAAGGACCTTCGCATTTTTGCAGCCACTGTAGGATTTTCTATACACGCTTCGATGCATAAAGTGAGGCCTGACTTGCAATATGCAATTTAAATGATAGATGCTGCTTAATTCTACAAACTGCACCTTATAGTCAGTTTATAAAATTCACAGTTCCTGACTTTTATGTAGATCAGTCCTCATTTCTTCAATGTCTGTGTTCTGCTCCTCTACAGCAGCAACAGTTTCCACCACTTGATACCATTAGCTCACAGATGTAGTTAACCGACATGAACCAATGATGAATTCTCAGCAAACACAAACTAAAACAAGGGCAAACAAGCACGTACAAATGTTACACTGGACCTTTATTTTTTAATCCATATTTGAACCACAGAGCTTATTTCCAGCAGCACTTTTGTCAATGATGAAAGTTATTTGCATAAGAATGCACCATCTAAGGGATAAGGAACATTGCATCACACACCCCAACAGGGCACTAGGTGTTTTCAATGGGGTACGAGGATTATCCGGTCAGGTTTATTTCACAATCATAACCAACTTACCATACATCATCCTGCTTATGATGCAGCTAGTTGGAAAAGAAATCAATAATTACACAAAAGGAATGATTTTATTCAATCCACTACAAAAATAGCCCATTGTAAGGCTGCGCAATCAATCAAATATCAGTCATAATCACAATGCCATCCAGTGCATGTACATAATCCCAGAAGGCTACACATTAAAATGACCAAAAGAGGATTTAGAGATATGAAACCGCAGAAATAGAAACAAAAAAAAAAAAACCATGCAAGCTCACTTATTTTCAGATATTTTAGATTTGGTGACACTAATCAAAAAGAGGTACTGTGTTAAACATGAAATCAAGTCAGAAACTGACATGGTATGGGTAAATTGTAAGTTTCCCTTGATAAGGAAGTAAAAAACCCCAAATTTTAATAATTGCAATGGCACTTTTTCACCAAATCCTGCAGATTTCGGCTGTTAAATTCTGTGGTTGGACATGTGTATTGCACAGTAATTGTGTGTTACACAGATCACAGAACACCAGTCAGACGCCAGTTTTCAATAAAGCCATGTCATAAAGGCAGCCAAAACACCACGGCCTTGTCTGTGGTCTGCAGAAAAGTCCACTGGTAACATTGTATTCTGCCAACTGTGACTGTGTGTTTTTGTAAAAGACAAAAATAAATGCACAGGCCTGTTTGTACTTTCCCAAGCAGCACCCTGATGTTCTCTGTTTCTTAATTGCTCACCATCTGCTGCAGTTTTACAGGTGGCAGTGCAAATCAGTGATGCACTACCCTTTCACACTTTAATTCACATGTTACCACATTTTGCCATTGCGCATGGCTCCTGTTTACACTGCTGGAATTAACTGTGACACAGTGATGTCCTGTTATATGAGACCTCCATATAAATTACACTGTCTGATCCTACAATCAGTGCAGTTTTAACAGGAATTTACACTTTAATGTCACAGACCTTCCTAGATTTATGTATTTTATGAAGGTAGGTATGGAAAACATAAAGAGACCGCTGGTTTTACTATGTGAAGGCATGTGTGTGAGTAAAATGAAGATTTTTGTTACACTCCTGGAGGCATTTTTATCACAATCCAAATAAATTCATTGCTATTTAGAGCATTTATTTAAAGATGCTGTTTCCACACCTTGAATACCGGAAAGAAAGCATCATTTAGAAGCAACAGAACCTCAGTGTTTTAGCTTACTCTGCATTTTACTGTTACTTGTTTTAGACTGTGTTGCACCATTTTTCTGGTCCTATTTTGGTCTTTTTTCACATCTGGTTGGCGAAAACTGGTGATCTGCAGTTTGTGCCTATGTTAATTAGCGAGAACTGCGCTTTTCGAATCAATAAATCAAAATTGTGTTGTCAGAATTCAATATATGGTGGATCAGTGTTTCTTGGCATTATTTCATTTTGCTGTTGGTGCTCTCTGTTACTCCTGGGGCCAAGGGCAGAGGATATGTCTAAACATGGGAAATTAATAAAATAATAAAAGTTTTTTTTTAAATAATACTTAAGAAAATCAATAAAAATTAAGAAAATAATCAAGCCAATGTGCAAAAATTTACCAAATAACCAGGAAATGATAAAGTAAAAAACAAACATATCAAGACAATTGGTTAAAAAAATTATTTATTTATTTATTTGTTTGTTTATTTATGTATTTATTTATACAAAAATTAAGTCTTCAGAAAATGTACATTTTGCAAATATTGAGGGAAATAAATCCTACTCGATCACATACGTACCAGCTGTTTTCAGGGCTGGAAAATTTGGAGTGGTCTACTCATTTATTCCAGAACCGTATGAATATTTATCTCATCGTGGCACAGACTGCAGAGACACACATGCAACACCCTCACATTAATTTCTTAAACACTGTAATAGCTGATGACACACTTTTGAATAAGAAATTAAGGAGATGAAGTCTGTTCGGTCAAGTGTTTTGGAGGATTAACATCCGTTCTATAAGGAGCCACTTGTTGCACAGTGTCAGTAAAGAGAAGTGATAATGGAAGACAAATAAATTGGAAGCTTTAAATTGGAGTAATATTTTGGGTGTATTTTGTTAATGGTTCATCTCATCTTTGTTTATTTGATACATTATTTGGTTCATTTAAAAGATAACTTGTTTTGCTCAATATGTTTCTTATTTTACTCATATTGTTGATTATTATGGCGATTTTTGTTCATGTTGAATGTATTCTTCTGACAAGAAGAGGCACAGTCCACCAAAGAGATTCTATGGCTTATTCAGTACCTTGTATTCTTCCCTGTCAAGAGGTTCAGTTTTTCAGCTAATGTTCATGTGCAGCTTTTCAGCTAATGTGCAACTAATTAGTTATGTTGATAATGCTACTCATATTGCTATTTTTGTTCATTATTTTGTTTATTATCTTGATTATTCTGCTCATTTATGTTTATTTGGTACATTGTTTGGTTAATTTAGAAAGTAACTCTTATTTTTGCTCGTTATGTTCCTTATTTTGTTGATAACTATCCTGATTTTTCTTCATTTTGTTAAATATTTTGTCATTTGTTAATTATCTTGCACATTTGTGGTCATTTTATTGACAAAGTTGTTAATTTGGATGGCATTTGGTTGAGAATTCCACTCCTATTGCTTTTTTTTTGTTATTTTATTTGTTTTATTTTATTCATTTTGGTAATGTTTTGCCAATTCTTTTTACTTTTCTTTTCATGTTTGGTTCACTTTGTTGATAATTTTGCTCATATTTGTCAATTTAATTTATTTTTAGGTGATCGTGCTAATTTTTTGAACTAAAATGTGAAATGAGTTAGACCACTACTGTATGTTAACCATGTAAAAGTCACATAGATACAAATAGCAATATTATTCACATAAATCAACTTTTTCACCAGATCTGCCTAATGAAAAGTATAATGAAGTGAAGTAGTTACCTAAGTATTTGAGTAAGTATATTTACCTGCATTTGACAGGTTTATAACATAAAAATGCTGTATGTTCATCTTAATTGTGTACATGAAGTAGCATTCAACAGGGATGTGATATTTGTTTGTGTTTTCATTCTCATATTGGACATTCATATCAGGGTGGTTTACACAATATCCTAAAGCTGTCATAAAACCTATAATAATGTGTTTAATTAAAAACACCATGTGACATTTATTTACATTCACAGTATCTCAAACCTAATTTCCATTTCATCCTCACTTGCATCACTTTCATGTAACTCTGACTCTCCCACTCTCAGGAGAGGCTCTCCCCCAAGTTTGTCCTTTTTTTTTTTAACCTTTTTTCCCCAGAGAAGTTTGCAAAACCTCTGGCAACACAATCACAAGCAGCACAAACACTGAACACATGGTGCAGCGCCCTCGTGTGGTCACTGTTTGAGACAAATTAAAAGTCTGAAGGTGAAAATGCAACAGCAGCTCCAGGATTTTACTACATTTTCAGATTTGTTTCTACAGACAGAAACCTTGCCATCAGTGGTGAGGCATATTACCTGAGTATTTACTTATTGTTTCTTTTCCAGTAGAATGTCTCATGCATTTTTCTTGCATGATTTTACCCGGTTGATATTATAAGCATTGAAAAATCACAAATTCTTAAAGATTACTTCAACTGATACACTGACATCTCAGAAAAAACAGAATATACTTGTCCACTATTTCAGATTCAGTTTCAAACAACAGTGAATTTTCAATGTTAACATCTCTGACAGGGGAAAAAAAGAGATCATTATTTCTGTTGTCCCCAAAAATATGCAAAACCTATTGGAATTTTACTGTTTTTAATTTTATTAGAAACCACTGTACTGAACATGTCAGTCAATCAATAAATAAATATGAAACTAAACATCAAACTAGTGGTTTTCATCTAGTGGATCGGGACCTAAATGTGGGACGCAAACTGGTTTTGAGTGGGTCCTAAAGGGATTGTTAATAATCAACCACAATTTTTATTTTGTTCAGTTTTTGGATAATTTGCCTAAGTTCATTATTTGATAGTTTTTTGATAGTTTTTGTTGTTTTATTATACGATTTTTTTTTCATCATACTGTATATGCTTATTTGCTTGATTGTTATTTGATCAGAATTTTTGTTCTCTTAATTTATTCATTATTTTTTTCTTGATATTTTATTCTTTTTGTTCATTGTAGTAATTTTGTTGTTTACTTATTTATTTTGGTTTCTTTTCTGTTTATTGTTTTGTTGGTCTATGAATAATTTGTTAATTTCCTTTATTATGTTGTTATTTTTTGGATAATTTTTTTGTTGATCATAAATTCACTTTGCTGATCATTCATACTGTATACAGCAGGTTGCATTTTGAGTGAAAATCCTTGACCCTTTGTTTCTGCTTAAATGACGGCTCAAGCATCATCTGAGTATTATAATCAGAAGCTGAGCAGCCCTGCCATGGAGGACATTTTCCTGTTATAAAAGTGGCTTCTCGGTGCTCTCTGAGTAGGCGATCTCAATTATATCCTCCTCCACTAAAAGGCCTGGCATCCCCACAGGAGTCCTGCTGAAACTCTACCTGCCTGTGATTAAAGGAGGAAAAGTCACTCTGATAAACACTGAAGCGTTGACATCAGTGAATCGCTTCATTTTGTCTCCTCAAATAAGGAACCTCTTTTTAAATCTGAGGCTAAAACAGACACACAGAAAGCACTGTTTACTCCACTGTCAACACTTTTGGACTTATTTGTTTATTATACTCATGTATACTCAAAGGTTTGGACACACTAAGCTAAATGTGGTTGTTTTAGACTATCTAAAACATAAAACATATTCTGGGTTGTTACTACATATTTCCATACATGTTCTTTCACAGTTTAGATGTCTTCAATAATAACCAGTGGGCAATAACCAGGGCTGTACATTGAGGCGGATACTCAAGTAACCAAAAGTTGTAATACCGCTGTTGGCCACTGGGGCAGCATTCAGTGGGCTCCAAAACGCCCTAGTTCTCATAGGCCCCTTTTCCACCAAATGAACCATGGCTCGCGAGCTGGTGCTGTTCAGGTTCCCTGGAACCTTGGTGCCATTTTGTGAACCAGCCCACATTTACACCAGTTTTATGATTAATTATTCGAATCACCATTGCTTCATCAGCAGGGGTGGTCCTGCGAATTTACTGTTTTGCGGTTGTAAACACTACTCCCTCGTGCAGCCAAAAAACATGACCATAATGGCAGATTGTGTGAGTTATCCAAAAACATGCTTGGATGTTATACTAACAACAAGAAGGCGAAGAAGCTGGGAACCAAGTTTTTTGTTGGTGTAAATGCTCTGAACTAGGTTCACAAACCAGAACCGTTGGCATAAAAAGGGTTCATAGAGACTTCTCTCTGAAAATATGAAGTGGATACATTTTTGTCATGAGCCATCATTGGATCCTCGAATAAGTGATGTAATGGTCCATCCTTAACTTTTTGCTCCATTATTAAGAAATGACAGCAAATAACCTGAAAATTCACTGCCATGCTGGGTTTGCTCATGTCTTCTATTTAATCACTAGAGCATAGTTTTACCTGAGATACACTCAACTGTAGTTATGGGTAAGTGTTTACACAAACAATGCCATATGACTTTGTTTGGCACTGCTTGGTGAAGTTTTACCGCATCAGTAAGCGGTTAGCATTAGCTTACCTATAAGACCCCTGACATATGTCTGTTCCAGTAGCTTCAACACCATTCATCCAAATATGGCTACATCCTGTTTTTGGCTCCATAATGTGGAAACAGGAAGTGACAACCCAAATGGACTCAAAACAGATGTTCAGAAACCAAGGGGTGACGTCACGGTCTCTCTGTCTACTAATATTTATAGTCTAATATGGTATTAACCCACACCCGTTTTAAAATAGTTACGTTGTTACCCTTAAGGGACAAAAGTGCCCTTTTCAAAAATGGAATAAAAATTTCTTTCTTTCTTTCTCTCTCTCTTTCTATCTGTCATTTCTGATTTTATTTTTATTGTTAAATTAGTTCCATTATTGTTGCAATTTAGGTTTTTTTTGCTACTGCTGAAACAGTGCAATGAAATCACAAATGTATAATATAAATGATAATACAATAATCTATCTTTGGTTTTTTACTTCACATTTCCTTTCATTTAAAGCCACAAGTGTCATCTTTCACTCTGGACCAAAGATATAATACATATTTGACATTTGTTGTGATAATTATTAACAAACATTTTTGCTCATATTGCACAGCAGTAATGACTATGAAGCAGTTTTTTTCCCATATGAACACTGAGGCTTGTGTGCAGTTGTGTGCATATACATAATGTGGATTTTAAAGAACTATGGTAAAGCCATGATAGTGAATAATGCATGGTGAGATAACAGGGTGAGACTCTGGGGTATTTAAAGTAGTCCTCACTGTGTCCCCAAACACTCAGAGGCAATTATCTCAAATAAGCAGCAAGACAAGTCAATAGTAGACACAGTAACCCTTCATATGAAACAAAGACTGAAAACCCCAAAGCTTAAGCCTCCAAACAATCGGCACCGGCAGTCAGGTTTCAAAGTCAACAGTAGACACACATGGAGATTGCAGCTGCTCAAGAAAATTAACATTTTCAATAAAGAATGTTGCATTTTCCAATTCCTTCCCCAATTCTGTAAAATTGCTGTGTACAAGAGCAGTGGTTCTTACTGACTCGACTGGACTTGACTTGAGGCCTGATTCTATCGATTAATAATAATAATAATAATAATAATAATAATAATGAAATAATAAACAAGATCAGAAAAATAATCCACAATATGATCCAAAAGTAAACAATTAATAAAAATGAACAAAATCAGTGAAATTTATAAACAAAATGAATTATTATTTCATCTAGAGGAAACCATAATTAACAAAATATAATCTACAATGTAACCTGTCATGTTTCAGTCAAATGTATTAATTACTGTGGCAACAGACACTGCATGAGGTAGTATTAAAGCAATCAAAAGCAATATTGTACACATTTTTCTGTAATAGGAAGCAAATTAAGTCCACATGAATTCTACTTTTAACAGAAACAATTTTTTTTAAGTAAAACAAGGAAGTTCTTCACTTTATTGACAATTTATGATGACCTCGACTGTGAAATGAAGATTATTAAAGTGCCATGACTTCAGTAACAATTGGGTAAAGAAATTAACATCAAATAACACTGCACTCAGATGATTTTCTGTCTGAACTGATAAAATGTTTGCTGAAATACAAACAACACAGTGACTGTTTTTTGTGGGTAATGATGCTCTGCAAACTTTTTAATTTAGGATAGAAATGGCACCTCAACCAATCAGTGGAACTGACCAGGAAATTATCTCAATAAGACATCTGTGGAAAACATTTTTTGCATTATAAGTTACATCATCTACAGAAAAAAATGTCACTTTGTCATATATGTAGTTCTGCCAGTTAATTAGTAGGAGGTGTCACATTATTATCTGCAGAAAGAGTCATCTGTGGCATTCACACCTGCATACAAGACACATCAAGTGAACCAATTTGCTTGAAACCTGCCATGGTTATTGTCCACTTTCATATTTCCTGAGATAGGTAAAGCTACTGCTTAAAACAAGAAAAGAGGAAAAAAAACACTCAAAAATGTATTATTTCAAGCTATATATTTCAGTGCATATCTTGAGACTCGTGGGCAATCAAACATACTCTAGTTGATGTTTTCATTTGGCAAAACGTCAAATAGATGCTTTCATAGCCAGTATCAATGTGCAACAGAAACAGAGGTCTCACTCAGTCAAATAAGAAAAATAAGTGGAAGCACTGGTTTATGAGCACCAGAATTCCAGTGGTTCAACTGAAAGTTTACAAATGTCCTCTACTCTCAATGGTCTGGAAGGCAGTTGCAGTCATAAGTCTGCATGAAAGTCAGGTTAATAAGTAGCATTTGTACAATCTGTACTGGTTGCTGCCCAAGGATAGATTGTGAAAGTGTTTAGATCCATCATACTTCTGATGATGCAAATGATGTTTTGATCCTGATTGACTTATGCCACCACTTGCACATATGGGGCCCTATTTTGGATGTCTAAGGCGCAAAGTCTAAAGCGCACATACCAGCTCAGCTCTTAACGTGCTGTACATCTGTACTGTACATAGCACATCATGTCACAATATCACATTTGAAAATTCCCTGACTGTGTGGCTCATGCTTGGTCACATACGGACTTCTACTGGATTTCTCCTTTATATAAGGCGGTGATTTTCTGTTTGTTTTATTTTTCTTTCTGTCATTCTTTCTTTCTTTCTTATTATAATTATTAATAGCCTATTTATTTTTAAATATGCAGAAATACACACAAACCATGATTTTTTTTTAGGAATAATGCACATTGTGTGTATCCATCATATTGCAAATAATTGTTGCAGTAGTTCTACTTCTACATGGTCACGTGTTTACAACATGCTCTGCCCTCTGTACCTCCGAGATACCAGTCAATGGTCTACTTTTTTAGGCCACCGACCAGGTTTTTGTCATCCTCAGTGGCGCACAGCAGGTTGCTACTGTATCTCAGAGGCATAGGCACGTGGTGGAAAGTGGGCATTTTCACTGAGTCAAGATAGGAACACGCCATGCGCTTTCCGCTATCCAACAATGCACCAGGCAGAAGATAGGGCCCATGATGCTTGTCAAATAACCTCCGAAGTCAAAAAGCAGCAGTTTGTTGTAAAAAGTTTTAGCTATAGGACTGTGAAAATAATGTAATTATAAAGACTACTAATAGGAAGTTGCGGACATGACATCATCATAACTGAATTTATTTATTTATTTTTATAGCACTTTTTAAAACATACAAAGTGCTGCACAAGCAAAAAATGAAGAAAGGAGAAGCATACTCATTTCGAGATAGATTGAAGTAGAAAATTCCAGATGGTTGCAACAACAACAGTGAAAGCACAATCACCTCTTGTATTTTGACTTGAATGTGATACAAATAAGTGACCAGAATTTCTCCACAATCTGTTCAGAAATGCTGAAGACTCTCTGCAGCTCAACATCACTTCTTTTACTGCTTTATTCTCAAAGAACAAGGAACTACATGAGTGCCTGCAATATAGAATGTCCTTGCCCTTTTTTTTGTCAGTACAGAATTATTTTGCAAGCTCAACCAAAAACTCTTAAATCTACCTGACTCCATCGACAACAGGAGCAGTTCTGTAGTCACTCTTCAATTCAAGCCGATAAATGTGATTTTGGCTTTCCAACATGTAATCACTATTTCTGTGTAAGTCCCCTGCTGCAACACGGAGAGATATGACGGCCTCAGTTCAACTCGCAGAAAATGAATGAAGTTGGGAGTCCAATGGAGTAACAGGTGGCTGTTCTGATTAGAGGAGTCTTTTTCTACAAATGACATGATGTGGAGGTGTCCAAAAGTATAGGCAGTGGAAACTTAAGTTGTTTTCACCAAGAAAATGCTGAGTTGTACATGTTTGTGTGGATTATCACCAGTATTGATGCGGGACGTCACAACTAAGTGTTTAGATTTTAGTGTTTAGAATCAGTTTAAAGTAGACTGATCTGGTTTAATTTATTGAGCAGTGCATTAGTACAGACAAGGTGAGGAGTCAGAGCTGATCTGAGCTTTTGTCGTTCATGATTTCACTCACTCCCACCCCAATTATGGGGCTTTTCCCCTAGTTTAAACTTTTTCGCACAAATGGACAGGCATAGTCATGTTAATGTAGCAATATGAGAGCCCAGTGTGTGTGTGTGTGTGTGTGCCTGCCTGTGTGTGTGTGACACAGAGCACATGTGCCAGGTACCATTCCAAAGGGAAGAAAGAAAAGAGACAGAAAAACAGAAAACAGAACCCACAGAGGTAGAAAAAACACAGTATTTCTGTCCAGTATTGATTGGACAAGAGGGTCAGAATGTCCAATCACTAGTACAGTGTACTATGGCACAATCACATGAGGATGTCGGAACACACTGGGTACACTGGATTTGCTTGTGTTTGCAGCTGGAAGAGGTGCACAGTCATGTTCACACATTTCTAAAATCCCACAGTGTATACCAGCCTTATGACAACACAATTCACATTGAAGTAGTATTCAGTTGTTATGGAAAACAACTGAAACCAAGTAGAGGCAAGTAGTGCTAAAACTGTGCAATGGAAAAGCGGTATTAGTGCACTTAAAAAATCATGGCCATGTTCATTCTTTCTTCCTGTCCTACTCCACACATGTCGACCTATTCCTCATCTACACATCCACAAAAAAATCTCCACCTCCCTAGCCTCAGGTCAGACTTAGGGTGCTGTGGTTGCAGAAATTAATACACACAACATGCGAATCATTGGTATTTCGCTGTGGCGACCCCTGAGGGGAGCAGCCAAAAGGAGAACAACAGCAACAACAACCACAGGCTGTATTGTCTAAACCTCACCTCACATGCTCCTTATGAACCAAATCATGTTTAAAGTGTCCCTTAAGTATCCCTGTCCATGAATGACTGTATTTTCTAATAAAGTGACAAGACCAGACAAAACATGATTATTTGCCATAAAATAACACCAATTAGAATACTGACACAACAATGACACAAACCAAGACAGACTGAGGTTGCTGCTTAAATACCCTAATTTCCTGTGAAGCATTCCTAGCATATGTACATATTTTTATTGCAATATTTTCTTAATAAGTAAAAGAAACCCAAATCGAACTAGCTAATTAATGAAGTAAATACTAGTCCATATGCTGCTAACTGGACGTGCGTGGTTTTGATGTCGGGTCGGTAAAGCGTGCTGAAATATGCCTCAGCGAACACCTGGAGCTACTTTAAAAGATAATCTGAAGGGCACCATATCACCCAATTTGTCTCCACTGAAGTGTTCAATAACAGGGTGTAGCGTTAAATTACCAAATGGGCAAAATTCCACTTGCATCCGACAAAATTACCACCACTGCCAGTCTAAGGTCACTGTGCTCGTTCTGCAGGAAAACAGGGTGTCTGTTGCTGCTAATGAGGCTGAGTGCAAAAGGATCCACCTCGAAATCTGATGTGGGAAACAGTCATTATTAGTAACCTCAGACATACACGGCTGATTGAATGCAGAAGAAGAAGTAGCCTCAGACTACGACTCAAACAACACTAGTCTGCTTTACAAAACTTTGGTAAGCCTATTTTATCTTATTAACAAAGGCTTATTTATTTTGTTAATTTTCATTGCTTTTACTCATTTTGTTGAAGATTTTGTTCATGTTCTTCATTACTTTTGTTCATTTTGTTGATTATTTCCTTTGTTTCCCTCATTATATTGATTGTTTTTACTTACCGGTATCTTATTGATTACTTTGTTCATTTCCTTATTTAGTTGATTATTTTCTTCATTTTAGTC
Source organism: Pseudamia nigra (assembly GCA_029823295.1). Lineage (NCBI taxonomy): Eukaryota > Metazoa > Chordata > Actinopteri > Kurtiformes > Apogonidae > Pseudamia > Pseudamia nigra. The sequence goes on from JAQQAE010001937.1 coordinate 19,686, forward strand.
ATCCTCTTGACAATTTACTTTATTTTTCTGGTTGACAATTTTGATGACGATTTTTTTCATTATTTTCTTTTACTTTTGTGGTCAATTAGTGCTCACTATTAATTTTGTTGACTATGTTATTTATATTGTACTGCATTTTGTTCATTTTTGTACCTTTTTGTTATTTAATTTTCATCTTATTAACACATATTCAAGTCAATATTTATTTGTATAGCGCCAATCATAATCACTGATTATCTCTAGGCGCTTCACAATTGGAGGCTGAGACCCCATGACTATGCAGAGAGACAGACAGACAATAATTTACATTCACAACTACGGACAGTTTAGAGTAGCCAATTCACCTAACACTGGACATATTTTTGGTTTTGGGAGGAAGCCACGCAGACATGGGGAGAACATGCAAACTCCACACAGCCCTGCTGCCCAGCATTGGAATTGAACCCAGGACCTTCTACCTGTGAGGCACGAGTGCTGCCCACTTCCAAGAAGATGCGGGTGTAAATAGTACAAACTGTAAGTACTGACTCTATTTAAATACTGTGGATGCTACAAACTACTTACCCCTCGAAGCGCCTCTGTGCTTCGTTCCACATCAGACTCAGGTGACGATGCACGTGGACAGGTAACTTGTCCTGTCTGCTGGGTGTCTGTCCTCTTCTTCATTTTTATTTGCTTCCTCTTTGTCAAACTCTTAACAAGTAAGCTAACTATGGTGCAGAAACATCCATAGTTTGGATGTTTTTTTTTTTGTTCAAGGTCCATTCTGTCCACATTCAGTCAAACTATCAAAATGCCCGATGATCATGTGACTCATTGTCATCATCATCATTTTCATCATCATTAGGACAAGGTATAAAACAACAATGCAACTCTGCATTCAATAGATTCACTATCAACCTGCACACAATCAATTTTGTGCAGTGGGTTTTTCTGTCATTTACAGAGGGTACCAACAATTTTATCCACGACTGTATTAAATGAGACAAGACATGTGGTTTTCTTTCTGTTGACTGGCTGGAAATTTGGTTTGAAGACATTTTGCTATGTATCCAGGACGCTTCTTCAGTTCTAGGTTCTCAGTTCAGAACTAGGTGTTCTGAACCGAAACAAACCACATTATTTTCACACACCGAAGCACACAAAACATTTGCTAACACTACGTTTCATGTCCTGGTCAAACGTTCCAGAAGATAGGGTCACTAACTCTCGGTTCTAATACCCCAGACAAGTCCTCAATTGTTACAAGTTTACCCTCTCGGTTAGCTTACGATTCTATGATTCCATTCCTGGTCACCGAGGCCGGCCCAGGATGCAGTCAACTGATACACACAGCCTCAGCGTGTCATAAGTCAAGGTAAGAAGACCTTATAAATCATTTTTTTAAACTAATTTCATGCATTCCTTTTCATATAATTAACATAACTTCATTTTCATATAATAATAATGAATAAAATGTGTATGGGTGTGTAATATATACTTCATATGGGAGTTTTAGTGGGTCGCAGAATGGATTAATATTATTTACATATATTAATATGGGGAAACCCGGGCCCCGCTGTAAGAAATTATTGCTGTATGAGCGTCACGTCGGAACAGATTAATTTCGTACAGCGAGGTACCACTATCCTTTAAAGACTGTGTTTAGTTGTTGGCAGTAGCACCTCCTAGATGACCATCCCTCCTGACATTCACTTCCTATTTTGGCCACAAATAAAGGCTTAGTGTTGGCCACCTAATCCTCCAACTGTTTGCATTTTTTACTTATCGTTTATCAAACACTTATGAGATATAATTAACACATACTGTATGCTGTTCAAAAGTATGAAAATCTGGTACATGTGTCTTTGAGTTACACAGGTCAAAGGGGAATGAAACTATCTAAAACTGTATATATTCATTTAAATCAAATTCTTTTGTACCATCATGACACATTTATACTATCATTGCTCAGTTATTCCTGGAGCGTTCTAATCCAATGTGCCCTTCGAGTTTGGATGACATTGCATCTTTGGGAAACAGTCTTTCAGAGGCTGTTGTGAGTCCATAAAGCTGATGTCATTTCCCTTTTAACTTGGCACTGAGCTGCTCCATTATCGGAACTGCAGGAGGTTTTCGACGAATCCAAATGAGTATCAGGTTAGAGCTACATACATCCATGACTCAGTTTTAGGTGGCAGCCCTGAAAGACTGAGTTGGATCTTTAAAATCTTATTGTTGTTTTATGTTATGACCCTATTAACCTCTTAATAAGCACTTATTTTTGCGACAGCAGTTGTCTATCATGAACTATTTTTATTTGATGCATCCACAAGAAAGTCCATCAGTCATTCTGTCTGTCATTTCCCATTACATTAAAAATCCAGTATCTCAGGGACACCTTGAGACACTTTGTTCAAATTTGGCACAAACGTTTACTTGAATGAGAGGATGAACTGGAAACTTTTTGTTGTCCAAAGGCTGAGGTACATGTGACGTAGTGTCCCAGACCAGTCTCTTTTGTGGCCAGTAATCAAAGCTAAGGTCTTTTTGCTCCACAAAACACATTTTTGACCATCCAAAAAATGGATTTATCTGATTGAACGTCATTATTACATGAGGCATGTTATGTTGTCGTGACATGTTATATCCTGTTTGTCGCTGATTGTTCCATCTGTTGTTCTGAGGGACAACAAAACATTGTATTTCAACATTCTTTTTCTTAACGGTCTAACTATATCGGAAAATCCACATTTAAATGAGCATACAGTATACAGATGGTAAGGCTCGAATCGTCTGCTCTTCATCTAAATAACCTGACCTACATTAAATCCCTGTATGGTGCCTGTGATCGATATGTAAAGGTGTGACACACAACCTGTGTTTATATCTGAATGTGATATTGTTATGACTGATATGGATCCTCATATTCATCACGTGAGGAAGCTGGTCTACACTAAATCAGTCCCTTCTTTCCAATACTCCTTTCAATACAATACAAGGGCTGAGGGCATGTCAGTGTGATGAATTGCCCTCAGCCCTTGGACAGACATTATTGGAGATGTCAAATGTTTAGTTTTAACACCGTAAAGCTGTCTACTGGTAATCACACACAGAAACCCTATAGCCATAAAACAATCTGAAAATAGTCTCTCAAAAAGAAATTTGATTACAGCAATTAAATGATTAAGGGAGCAAATGGTAAATGCAAATGTTGTAAATTAGCATAAAAATCTTGTAGTTTACAAAGGGCCCAAAGTATAAATTACTGTAATTTATTTAAAAAAATTAATGAAATATGAAAATGTGCTCCTCTTTGCTTTATACACTTGTGCATTGTCTTAATCTGCAGTGTTGACACTGACAAATCCCTTGTTCAGTTTATTTAACTGGTAATAAACCATCAGAGCTTTACAAACATTATTGTCACCTAACCTTGAGTGTATTTCCTTATGCTATGGGCAATACACAACCCTGAAGAGAACATTATTTTTGGCTTGTTCCTTCAGGATCCAAGGACTGATCTCACCAAGTTCATTTCAGGTTTTCAGAGAAGAGGTGCGACACTTGGTCACTTGACAAGATGGTCCCGTAGGGCAAGTGTTGAGGGGAAGTGAACAAGGGTAAATTATAGCGCTATTGGAGCACAGGGTCAATCAATATGTGATCCAAGTCATCAATTAAAGTGAAAAATGTCAGCCAGTTAGCTGCTATGTTCTCAAGCGAGATAACTGAAGTGATACTAAACACAAAAATGTTTGTTGAGCTGTAACAGGTTTTGTGTGACTTGTTTGTAATGAAATGCATCAATACTGGTGATAAGATGTGTAAAATCAGGAATAATTTAGAAATCATTGCCTCCTCCTGCTAAAAAGTCTTTTAAATGCTCCACCACATAAATGATACTAAATGAATAGCCTTACAGTTGTGGATAAATATGTTGGTACGCCCCTGTAAATGACAGAAAAACCCACAATGGTCACAGAAATAACTTGAATCTGACAATAGTAATAATAAATAAAAATTTT
>JAQQAE010001938.1:0-23684 GCA_029823295.1 Pseudamia nigra
GTTCATCAGCTGATCAAAAGTTTAAGACCACAGCCTTTAAAAGCCCAAATCTTTGCAAAAATGTGGATTCAGTGTCACTTTCTGTCAGGTGTCCACACTGTCATGACCTCCCGATGGCAAAGGCAGCAAAGCTTTCTCTCTTTGAACGCAGTCGGATTGTGGAGCTGCATCAGCAAGGCCTCTCGCAGCGTGCCATTGCTGCTGAGGTTGGACGCATTTTAAACTTCTTAAAAGATCCTGAGGTTTACGGGAAAAAAAAGTCAAGTGGTAAACCCAAAAAAATTTCACCGGCCCTGAGACGGAGGATCCAGCTGGCTGTCCGTGAAGATGGGATGATCCTAAATTAAGCTTGTCACTGGTGCCAACTGCAGTCCCATAACCATTAGACGGCATCTGCGAGAGAAGTGTTTTAAGAACAAAAAAACATCTTCAAAGACCTCGTCTCCTTCAACGGTACAAAATTGCCTGTTTGGAGTTTGCACAAAAGCCCCAAACATGGGACATTGAAAGGTGGAAGAAAGTTTTATTTTCTGAAGAGAAAAAATGTAACTTTGACGGTCCTGATGGCTTCCATCTTTACTGGCATGACAAGGAGATCCCACCTGAGATGTTTACTACACGGCACAGTGGAGGGGGCGCCATCATGAGGCTTTTTCCTTCAATGGAGCTTCAGGTTGTGCAGAGGCGTCAAACAGCAGCTGGCTACTGTATGTGGAGATGTTGCAGGGGCATCGCTCATGACTGAAGGCCATCGTCTGTGTGGTAATGACTGGATTTTTCAACAGGACAACGCTGCAGTTCACAATGCCCGTCTGACAAAGGACTTCTTCAAAGAAATAACATCACTCTTTTGAACCATCCTGCATGTTCCCCTGATCCAAATCCAATTGAGAACATTTGGGGTTGGATGGCAAGGGAAGTTTACAAAAATGGACACCAGTTCCACCACTTGGAGCAACATTCCCACCAGCCTCCTGGAAACACTAGCATGAATTTTTTGGTTAACAAGAATGGCGCAGCTACTCCTTACTACTCATTACATTGCATCACACTGATCCAATCTAATCTGGTGTAGTTTTCTATCTCTCTCACACACACAGTCTGTTGATCGAGAACAGTAGATAGATACAGTCAGTCTAGTTCAGGCCTATCACAGAGGGTGAGAGAAACCAATATGCAGCTCAGTGTGTGCCTCCTGAGGCCCAGGACACGATCAATACTGCTCTATCTGAGGGGAACTTCAAGGTCGTACCTGCAGAGCTCATAGAGTGCACATCATGCATCTGTGCTGCAGGATTACTCTGTGTTGTGCATGAATGTTTATAAGAATCCACCTCGACAAACTCAAAAAGGATTAAAATGTCAAAGTCGATTCCTGCTCGTCAATAAGTGCTGTTCTCTCTCCTTTGCAGACCTCCCCCCATCCCATTACCAGTGCGGGCCGTCAGACTACCTGTGCTCCCCGCGGTCAGTAACGAAAACCCCCACCCCCAGACCATGTCACGACAGGCCACCCATCAAACCTCGGCCTCAGCCCTCCGCCTCACCCAAATCTCCAACCACACAGAAACCTCAAGGTAAAACACACACTCACTGTTCATACGACCACAATCACAGAAGGGACACGGTTACTGTGCTACTTTGTGTTCATTTTGGTGATCATTTTTTTAAGATAAGAGCCTTTATTGTCATTGTATCAACAGAATACAACAAAACTTCGTTTGTAACTCATGGTTCAGCACCACAAAGTATATAAAATATAATATATTAATATAAGACATTATTAAAGTAAGGAGCCAAAAAGCTATAAACATATATACAGTCACAGTGCAAAAGTGCAACGTCTAACATTCATTTTTTTTTTTTTATTATCAGCATTATTTAATTATTCAATTTTGGTCAATTTTTTGCATATTTTGCTCATTTAAATTTTGATTATTGAGCATTTTTGTTTGGTTTAATGATAATTTTGTTATGTTCTTGGTCATTGTGTTTATGAGTTGCCCCTTGTGCTCACTTTTAACTTGATATGTCTGATTGATTTGGTCATTTTTTTTGCTCATCCTGTTCCAATTTTGCTGATCACTTTGCTGACTTGGGTTCAGTTTGGTAATAATTTTGCTATTTTTTGTTTGTTCTGTGTTTATTTTGGTCTTTTCTGTTCATTTTCTTGATAGTTTTTGTTCCTTTATGTTCATAACATGCAGTCATTCTTATTGATTTTACTCCTTTTTCGCTAGTTTTGTTTATTTTTGATTGTGTTAATTATTTAGCACTTTTTATGCTCAGATTGTAATTTTGTCATTTTGTCAGTAATTCTGCTCATTTTTTAGGTATTTTTACACCTTGTTGGTTGTTATCCTCAAATTTGTTCAATCTGATGATAATTTTGTCCATTTTATTTCATTGTGTTCATTGTTAATTTTGTGGATTATTTGGGATTTTTTTCACCAGATCGTCTTTATTTATTTTGTTTATTTTTGAACATGTTAGCGATCATTTGGTTCATTTTATTTATGATTCTGGTTATTTTTTCTATTTTTGCTCATTGTTGGTAATATTGTTCATATTTTGTCTGTGCTAAGTGCAAAAATCCAAATCTAGTGATGGTTTTGCCTTCTGTGTTGAAAGGCTTAATGAAAGTCTCGGCATCTTTTTTTTTTTTTTTTTAGAGTTTTTTGTCTTATCCTTGTTGGTATGTGGGACCTGGACACTTTTGAACACTGGAAAATCACTGATCCGTGCATTTCCCTTGAATATACGGCAAATCAATGCAAATTGCAATCACAACATTGTCCACAATAATTGCAGTCTGACCTTTTCACCACCTTTTCCTCCACTGTGGCCTCTTCAAAGCCTGTCTGACTCTGGTGCTGTCATTGTAATTGAAAGGTGCAGCGATCTCAGACCTCTGCTACTGAACTGCAATGTATTCTGCTCTGAAACCCCTCCTCTGTATCATGGCACACGTCAGCCGTTCGGCCTCACTCTGTCACTCACATCGCTCAGCAGGTCAACCAGGAGAGAGCTGCCGCTGAGAAACAGGATGCAGGCTCCCTACTGTCTATGTTCAGGCAGCATTTGAGTAACGCAATATGTTTGGGAATTTCTATGAATTATACCAGGTCATTATTAAGCAAGTGCACTGTTATGATACAATATAGTTACTGTGGTGTGGAATTGCTGCAGCAAATTACACAAAAGCATCAGGATAAGCAGTAAAAACATAACATTTTACAGTCCAGGAGGTTTACAAGTATCAGACCATTTTGAAATCATATTTAAGCAAATTTAAGACTTGAAGTTTTTATAGTTAATCTATAGTACCGTATACACATTTTTTACTCTAAATGAAGCTGCATGTAACTTTTTACGTGTTTTACTACTTACATGCGGAATATAAGATGTAATAATAAGAACTGAACTTATTTTGTGAATTCTTATGAATGCTGGCTTTCATAACATGAAATCAAAATAAGTTGTAAATCAATAATGTAAGTGGAAATAACCAAAATAAGTGCGGAAATATGCAAAATTGACTAAATGAACAAATAAATCAAGAAAACAAAGCAGTACCAACATGATCCACAAACTCTTGCAGAAAGAAGGGACAAAAGTGGATAAAATAATCGGCCAAGTTATCACAATCAAACAGGTAAATTAATTTCAAAGTCAAAAAAGACAAAGATTTAAATTTAAGACTGAAACTACAATGACTTGAAAGTGACATTTTGATCAAAAGTAACTGTCTACACCTGAAAATGCCAAATGGTGTCACTGGAGGACAATGATTAATATTACACTACCTTAAAGTTGGTATAACATAGTTTTATTTGCTATTGAATACATGCAATGTCAAATTTTTTTCTTTTTATTTTTTTTTTATACCACTTCAACATTTTTGCCATTGTTTCCCTAATATGCTTCCAACATTGATTTTACAAATTAAGGGTGGGAGACAAAAAGAATATATCAAAATAATTTGCATTTATTTCTCAAATTTTAACCCTATTAGATCTATTGTAACTAAACCAGGACAGAAAAAGGAATAACGTCCCATCATTGTTCCAAGTCAGATAGTTTTGTTACTTATTTTCTTGTTTCTTGTTGAGACATCTTTTTCTATCTGACGCTGTCACACAGAGTGAGGAAGTGCCCAAATGAACAGCGGCAACAAATCAACATATTTCCTGGTTTCACACATTCATATCTCTGAAAATGTATTTAATGCAAATGCCCAATGTACATTATAATCTGTGGGCATCTGTGGGCATGCATCTACTGTTATTTTTAAGAAAACATTGTCATGTCTCTCTTTTTTTTTTTTTTAAATTTAACTGGAACTTCAGACTTATTCACGCTCATGTCAGCATCCTGTTCTGAAATAAGGAAGTTGGCAGATACGTAGCTGAGGCTCACAGTTGGTCTCTTTGCACTACTACTACACTGCCTGCTTCTGTGTTGGATGTCTAGTTTTCTCCTTTGCATTTAGTCCTGAGGTTTAGCGAGGGAGTGCCGTTTCCCACATGGATGTAGCTATGGAGGTTTTCTCACTTGGATGTATATGCGTTACGTGATTATTTTGGTCCATTTCTGCAGCCTCATGCCCTCTCTTGCTCTGTTGCTCTTGTCTTATCTGGACGTCTGCATCTGTAGTGCCCCCTAAACCTGCACACCTGCTGGCTCTTGGGCAAGACAAGAAACCTAAAAGAATCCCGCCGGCACCTTCTCGACCCCTGCCAGCACCACCTCCTCCTCCGAAACCAAAGCCCAGTCTTACCCCTCCTGTCCTGGGAGCAGAGCCACAGAGAGAAGCCCAGAAGGTGGGGCTGCTCATCGAGAGGTTTGAAAACTCAAGGTAAGCCACATGCATACAGACTGATAGTATGTAGTCTGGATGTGAATAGCTTTAAAATGCTTGAAATGCCTGAAGATTTATTGCCTCACATGTTGTTTGGTTGTTTTGTAGATTGGGGGTAAAATGTATGAAAGTTATCAAAATCATGTCCTGTCTTTAGATTTCTTAGTCCACTTAGGTGTGAACCATTAAAATGAATAAACATTTAAATAATAAATACTATCCAATACCACTTATTTGTGGTTCAGCCTATAGAGTAAGACAGATTAATCACAAATTTTACTGCATTTAACAGGTCCAACAGCCATTTATTTGTCAATACTTTGGCACTTACCCTTTTTATGTAACTTTCTCTTAGGGTTAATATTGTAACAAAAGCAAAAACAAAACCTTGTAACTTAATGGCCTAATTGTAGTATTTAAAGTGTTTTAGACTTAATTTCAAAGTCTATTAGTTTCTAATTTTAGCATTTTTCGCTCACACATAGATCAAATATAACTCTACAACTGGTTGCATTTTAATGGTTTAAAATCAGCTGTGCATTTTTTTTTTCTTATTTTCTGTTTACCAGGGTTCCCATCCTGGGGGTGCTCCCACGGTCCCAGCTGCACCTGTGTCTGAGGATGGACACTGCGACTGACGTCACTTCCTCCTGCGGTCAGGACGCCACAGTAAACGTAGCAGGAGACTCCTCCCCTGTGGACAAACTTGCACTTGGCACATCAGATCGGACCGATGAGGTGCCTGAACTGTCCCGTCTGGCCTCTGTGCACATCAGCGGATCAGACGACGCTCCACTGGATGCTGAGGTTCGCAACGTTGGTTGCCTTGACGATGCAGAGCGGGAGGAAGGCTCCTCCCACGAGCTTCTGGACAATCCAAACTCCTTGGAGCAGAATGGGAAGATTCCGAACCGGGACAGTGGCATCGACAGCCCGTCATGTGCTGCCGAAGGGGAAGTGTTCCCTAATGAGGACACCATTGATGAGGAGGATCATTACGACAGCGTTACAGAAACGGAAAGCGTGTCCTGCTGCGTTACCCTGGGCAACAAACGAGACTCAACTCAAGATGAGGACAGTGACTTAGATGAAGGCAGCAGTGGAGAGATTCACTCTTTGACAGACACACAGAGTGGGTATCTGACAGATACTCACTCAGAGGCACACAAAGTGAGTACCTCGCATGTTTAAGTCTCATCAAGTCATTAAAATAAAAGACCATAATTTCACATCTGACATAAACCCAAACATCACAGGTGGTCATCAGCAACGTCGCTCTTCCTTTTTAATTTGATGCTGCGACTTAATTTTAAGGAATTTTTATGGCATGTTTAAAATGAGAACATTCTGCAAGTTTAAAGCTTCATCAGAGCCAGTCAGACTACCTTTCATGTAGTGGAAAAAGTAGCCTGTGTCTATTATTATCTCAGCCTGGGTGAACAGTTTCAAAGAATACCTCAGCATGAAACATTATATGCTGTTACAGCCTCAGTTTGCTGGTCACAAACGACTTAGGTGTATCTAAAAGCTGCTCTAAATCTACATAAAAGGATGAGTTTGTGCCCAAAAGCAGTAACAGGAGCATGTGTAATAGAGACAAAAATCTTCCCACAGCTGATCTAAAGTTTCAACTTTCTCTTGTCCTTCAGTTTGACTATTGATTGCAAACAAGACTCATGCCTCAAATAGTGTACGTACAGTAGTACTTGCTGGTAATACAGTTTCTGATGAAAAGTAGCTTTATATAGACCAAATAAAAATAGATCCGAGCATAGATAATCAGCAACAAAAGGATGTTGTACAGGTAGAATGTAGCTCTGACAGTGGCCAGTGGCTAATATCACGCTTCTCTACTGCAATGAGGGATAAAACGGCTCAAAAAAAGCAACCTCTTGATGAATTATTTTATAGTTTCTACAGTTACTTTGACATTCAATCTTATATGTATGTGTATGTATGAGTTTGATGTTTTGATTTACCAATCCAGATTTATTATAGCTCATCTATTTAGGTATTTATTACTTTGACTTACTGTACACTAGTCAAAATTTTTGAACACACCCTCCCCTTCAGCGTTTTTTAATTTACTGAAGAGATTCAAACTATGAACAGTGTTAATAAACAATATTGAAAGCAATAAAAATAGAGTAAAACTCACTGAAGGCAAAGGTGTGTCCAAACATTCAACTTTTAGTATGCAGTATATGTTTCACAATTTCTTGTGAACTCAGTGATCATTAATTATTGAGCTGTTGTCTTTTATTTTTGGCCTTTACAAATCCACTGTTTTTCATTTTTCTCAATGAAAAAACACTGTTGGAATTGATAAGAGAAGGTGAAACAGTACAGTATAGATTTTCACCAGAAACAGAAAATGTTACACCAAGAACATAGCAGTACTTATGTCGATCATCACATCATTGCAAGTGCTGTTCTCACCAGAGGGTTTTTTTTTTTGTCAGCACCGTGTAAAACACACCCAAAACTCACACAAAAGTCACATGAATTCAGAACTGACCATCCTCTGCTGACTGACTCCCCACTATGGAGGAGAGGTATCATCTGTGTCCAGTGCTTCCTGAGCCCAAGCCTGCTGTGCAGAGGAAGGGTGTGTTTCATGCATTCCCTGTGTGTCTGCATGAATCTGACTCTGCAGCTGACATTTTGATAGCCATGAAAGCCTTTTCACAAAGGATGTGGCTTTTTCTGCCATGTACGATACACAGGATGAAAAGTTCTGCTGACGTTTTTCTAAAGACTGTAAAATAAGCTGAGCAGTTAGTTTAATATCGTAATACAGTGTGTATTCCATCTTGGCTATCTTTGCTATTTCTAAGGTCTTTGTGTAAACATGTAGCAGCTGATTGTGTCTGAGGGATAGCTGTTGTGAAATCAGCATTGTCGCAATAGACCTAGGTTTTGTTGTTCATGGTTCATGTTTAATTATACAGTATGTTTATGTGTTGTCTCAGCTTAAGACAGTTCTCTAGTTTCACTACGTCAGCAAATAGCCAGTTGTATCAGTTACAAAAGTAGCTCCCACTCCACTAAACTGGTGACTATATTAGAGCAGTGTGAAAGTCATTTTAGTTTTGTGCAAATGCTGCAGATGCAACACGTTTAGACTTTGAAAGTGTAACGATGAAAGAACATTACTGTAAAAGAATGATCACTGTAATAGTGATTAATACTGATTCTGTTAATATTACAGATACTTGAATAGGAGGATAAATTATTTATGTAGTACTTTTATGTGGGAGTTCCATGATGCTTCACACTAGAAAGCACTCAGAGTGCAGACCTCCGCCAAGGCAGCACAATTTCTCTTCGTAGTGAAAACGTACCATTATCATGCTTAGTTTCACCCATGTGTTACTACATTAAAAACTAATATTCTTAAATTTATTTTGATTCTTTGTCCATGAAAACCTATCATTAGCATTTGGAATCACATGCATATCATTATTAGTTCAGTAGTTATTCATAAAAAATAATATTTCCATAATGGCGGTTTTCATCTGGATCTAGTTCCGTAAATGTTTTATATACGTATGTGAAATCTGCTGCCACTGTACTGAATCAGCTAGGTTTCAGCTACAGTTTGATGTTAGTTGCATAGATGTAGCTTTTTCTGTTACCTTACAGTAGCACGCTTACAATTAGCCCTAAAAATTTGAGCAATCTAGACCACCAGATCCAGAATATTGCTGGCATCTGGATCAAACTTTGTTGCGTGGTAGAACCTGTAAGGATATTGACTTCTATTTCTTTCTAGGAATGTTTTGTGAAGTTACCAACAAAAAAATTAAATTGGACCTACCTCGCAATAGTGAAGAATACTGTGAGAAATTCCTAGATCCTTAAGTCGGGGTTGGTGGGGTTGCTCCGGCTTTGTGAGTTGAAATGCCAACTGAGAGGGGGCGTACCGCCATTCCCGACTAGGAGCTCAGAAATTCTGTTTTCCAAGTACATCTGGAACACACCAAAGCACAAAGAGTCCATTGGGGAATCAATGAAAATCAAATCAGCACTCTGTATTTTGTCATTGCCCTTATAGGAATCATTAATACACATATAATTAATACATGTATGGGGTATGGAGCCTTTGCAGTTGTTTTTGTAAATAAAAGGCAAATAAAAAGCGAAACACATGTTGGTAATTACTTTTACCAATGATTTGATTAAGTAATGTAACACAACTAGTAATGATCCATTTTTTAATTCTGTGGCCTGGGGTCTCAAACCCTGAAGGCCTCATGCACTTGGCCCAGGTCGTCACTATCAATGAGAACTGGTTCTCAGTTGACTTACCTGGTTAAATAAAGGTTAAATAAAAACACAAAAACTTTTGAGGAAGTCTATATCATTCCTCTCATGTTTATTCCATTTTAGTGCCTCAGTCTGTAAATAGTCTCATGTTTCCCCCAGTGCTCAGAGGCTCAGAAGCTCCTGAACATCGCCAAAGAGCTCCTCCACACTGAAGAGGCCTACGTCAAACGACTCAACCTCCTCGACCAGGTAACTACTGTGCATCTTTTCTTTTAGTCTATAAGTGAGTGTGACGAGTGTGTTACTGAGACGCCTCCGGTCCAAATTTCAATCTGCTGACTGTGCCAGTGGTTTTGGTGATTGAGATCAGGCCTGAGCTGGATTGAAACTGGCACTGTGATCCACAACAACCCTTCCTCTGTTGGCTGGATTACTCAGAGCAGTGTAAGCACCATCATGTGAGCAACTGACTGTGTGTTTGTGAGAGCAGGCGTTTTGTGCATGTGTTTATATTTATACATGTGCAGCATAAAAACAGCTTTGTTGCCACAGTGCATGTCTATAAAGGAAACGAGTGACATGTCTTCACAGTGTCTCTAACTGCAAGTATATAGATCTTTGGATGGAAGATGTTGTGCAACTCCTGACTCTTTGCTGGAGTTACAGATAGAAAACTGCTTTGGTTCAATAATAGTGTTCTGATTCAGCTTTCTAGAGGGATTTGAATTATTTCTCTTTCCTTCTGCATAAATGTAACTAAAACTATTTTGGTATTAAAAGTATATTGAAATTAATTGTTAACTACACATTTATTAGTCACTGGAGCTTAGAATTAGTAAATAGTTAGAAAATGAATATATGGCATTATGTTAACCCTCTTTTTCTATATTCTGGTCAATGTCTTTGCACCAGTTTGTGCATTTTCAGCAACAGTGTATGGTGAAAATGGTATGGTCTTGGGAAAAAAAAATTGGTGAATACTTCAGTAAGTTCCTTGTTGTCTCTTTAAACATGGCTGTGACACCTATTCACAACATTTAAACATTTATTGATGTGAATTCATTTTTAAACAGCTCACATGCATTTGAGTAGGATTTCTGACCATGTTTTGCACATTCAAAACACACTGTATCATGCATACATGTAAGGTTTAATCATCACTACTGTGTTACTGAGTTTAAGCTTTTTAAGCAGCCAACATTGCTTTAACATTAGTCACGCTTGCCAAAAATGCAACTCTGAAAACATTACCCAGTGGTTCATATTCTCATCCTCATTTATTGTTTTACATTTTATACAAAATATTGAGTGTTTGTATGAGCGTATACTGTATATTCCTGTTCTGATTTTAGAAGTGAGCCATGAGATGAATGCAGTGTCTTACCGCAGAACTGTTCATGTCCACTACAGGCCAAATTCAAAAGCAAATCAGTCCCCATAGAGTTCCATGTTAAAGTGTCCAACTTTAGGGCAGACCTTAATATGTTTACAGCCTTGTTTTGGTCTCTGTAGTTTATTTCCACCACTGCACATGTGGTGAATTTGTATATAACTCATTTAGATGATCCAGACGGCAATGTTTTTTAAGAGCACAGGCACTTTGATTGACAGATGAGTCTGAGCCAGAGGCTTCACTGTTTCATTCAGCCCACCTCAGCTCCACTGACACTAAACCTCTGAGTCCATTTTTTGATCAGATTGAGTAGGCAGAGGTGCTAATGTGGCAGCGCCCAGGGCCCTTTGTTGGAGCCTCCAAATGGCTCTTGAGAAACCTAAACCTTTTATATGCAGTCAGTACACAGAGAATAAAAACCCCTGCCTGTCAGAAGTATTGTTGTGTCCATGAAAAAAAAAATTCTCTGATTCTGTCATGTTTTGTTGCACAAAATATCCCCCTAGTCATCCCATCACACCACAGAAATCTACACCTATGGCCGCTGCTAATGATGACTTTCACTGCAATTTAATGGACAGATTATTTTCATGGTTAGAAAAATGTGAAAATACCTGTGAGTTTCCTAATTGTTCAAGGAAATGTAGCTTTCTAATATTTTCCTCCTGAAAAACTGGGATCTTGTTTTTTTCTATACGTAAGGACTATTCAGACCTTGATCTCACCCAGTATCACCCTCACAAAGTCACGATTATGAATGTAGTCTATATCTGGAATCTGTAATGTATGAGTTGTATTAGTTTGTGTTTGTGATGAGAGTTTACTCCTTGTGGTCGGATCCTCTTCCTCTTTGTTTGGTTCATGTGGCTGAGGCGCTGCATAGCCACCCCGTCACCCTATCACAAACAGCTCTGGTGTGTTTTCTAGTGAGGGCAGACAGCGCTCACAGTTCAGCTTCCTGTTTTTGTCACACAGGTTGACGTGACACACGTTTCCACGGAAACACTGGTGCCCATCCATTGTTGTGACTGGCACCAACAAAAAGGGTTCTGAAAGTGGAGCAGTTTGTCATCGGGGTTAAAGTCGATTAGATCTTTATGCCTGATGCTGCAGAGGTGTCACGAGGGCTTCAGGACACAGTGTGACGAATTAAGTAAAAGTAAAAAAACTGTAATGAAGTAATGTTCACAGAGAAATAAGTTACGTTCTGTCAACCTTTTGCATGGGAGAAAAATGATTGGATTAGAAAGATTTTTATGGTGTTGCCAGTTGTATCCCCAATTTGTTTAGTATTATGTCCATTTTCTTGATTTTTTTTTTGTTCATTTTACTTCTCCTTTGTGATTATTTTGTTCAGTTTTTCTTCATTGTGTTCTTTCTTTTGTGCGGATTTTGTTGTTTTGGTTCATTTTGATGATACAGTTTTACATTTTGCCACCTTTTGGGCTCTACAGACCTAGCCTTTTGAGCTAGTGTTCTGAATTTTTATATGTATCCACGCAGTGCTGGGAGACAACCTCCAGTATGTCACATGACCTGGCCTTGACCTTGACTGGTCTGAAAGTGAATCTGAAATTTATTTAATGTACATTTTTTGTAAAGCCTTTCAGTGTGGGATTTGCCAATTTATGTCTTTTTGGTTGATAGTTTGATACAATTTTTGTTATTGTTAAATATCTTTCTACTTTTTTGTTAATTTTATTAATTGACTAGTTCATTTTTGTTCATTTTGTGGATTATTTTGTTCACTTTGTTAATTTTCTTTATTGTTTTGCTCAGTTATTGTTCATTGAAAAAGCTTTGTTATCTTTTACATTTAAAGAGAAAAATATATAAAAATGTTATGATATGTGGATATTTTCAGTTAAAATTGGACGTGTCATGGCTGTTAATAATCCATCTTTTTAAGTTTTGGTTCAAAGGCGATGCTACATTTCTGCCTTTGGTCTAAAAAAGCTGAAAAACCTTCTTAACCACTGTTAAAAATTAATTCAAGCCTTAACAGGTACAGCTTGTCGGACTTTTTTTCCTTTTTATGTCCTGGAAAGGGATCTCTTGGGTTTGTCGGACTGTGAGATGTGGCCTGCTTTACTTTACTCACTAAACTCAGAGTTTACAAAGTAGGGTACATGAGTTTTCACTAAAGTTGTCCCATATCAGAATGCAAATACTAAATCAGGAAAATATGTCTTTCTATATTTACACACTTGCTTTCTGAGTAAGAGCCAGAGTTGGAGGTTTTTGGAAGCTGTGGCTGAGTTTTGGCTGAATGTTTTTGCATGTTTCCCCTGCAGGTATTTTGCACTAAGCTGACAGAGGCTGGAATCCCTCAGGACGTCATTACAGGGATCTTCTCCAACATCTCCTCCATCTACTGTTTCCACGATAAGTTTCTGCTGCCGGAGCTGAAAACTCGCATCACTGGAGAATGGTAAGGAATGAATATACCCATGATTATCAACAGGCTGCCCGTGGTCCACATCTGACTTGCCAAAGTATCCCGTCCGGCCCACACGTGAATAAATTCATATATATTGTTATGAAAAGACAATATTATCCTCCATTTCGTCGCGATGCACAAATAACCGAATCACTATCATTGCAATTGCCGCTGCAATTTAAAGGTAAACTATGTATCAGTCCTCTTCTCTGTTCACAAACCTTCCCTACACACATAGACAGAGCAAGAGAGGCTTGATGGTTAAGAGAGCATTAGAATATGTTATGAGAGAAAAAAGCCTTTAAATGAACAAGCTGATGGCATTTTTTTGCTGCTTTTCAAAGCATTTAAACCCTATCGCAGACATAAACTTACCCACACCTTATAGTCTGGTAGACTTGGTACAATTGGGGTTGCAACATTCAGCCAGTTTGAGTTTGTTTTCACAATGCACTTTGTCAAACACATTCCCCTGCTCGTCGATCGTGTGACAAGAATGACATCTAGTTTTTCATACCAAGGAAACTTGTCCTTTTCGTCTGCTTCACATATTCTTATATATTGAAGTTATATAATACAGTATATAACTTAACTGTTCTTGTGAGTACTTACCAGCAGCTGTGATTTATTTTATTTTTGTTTGGCCCTATTTCTATCAGAGCTTTTACCTCATCTTCACTCCACGCCTGATTGTGAGCTGCGCACGTTTGTTTTGGTTGTTTACTCACAATGCCCTGCGCTGTAGTCCGCTTCCTGCATTTGGTTCTCTCGAAGTTGACCGAGACCTACGTTTTTAGGTGGACCAGAATTCGGTTATGCATTCACATCTCACCAAAATGAACGGGACTTTCTGAGCAAACTAGCTGCGGTTCCATTAAACAGGGCTGGTGTGAATGCACCGTTAGAATCAAGTGTGCAAATTGAGACAGACTATATATTGATTTTAGGGGAAAAATCTTTCATACTTTAGTTTTAAACATCCAGAAAGCTACATCTTAAAAGGCCTTTGCATGATCTAAATGTTCAGTTTTGTACATTTTGTTGATATTTTGCTACTTTAGCAAATTTTTTTCATTATTTTGCCAATCGTTGTTCAATTGTTGATCATTTTGTTGATACTTTTGGTAACTTTTGTTCATTTTGTTGACTTCTCTTTTTTTCCCCCAGCTATTTTGCTAACATTTTCTTATTTTTCAAAATATATTTTTTGTTTATTTTATTTTTAATCAGATTTTGTTTAGTTTTTCCCTTTCTTTTTTGTTTTTTTTTAAGCTTGCATCAGAATTGTTGCAATTTCCTTGCAATGTTGTCCATATTAATCACAATGTGACTTTTTCACTAAATCGTGCAGCCGTAGTATTCAGCATGTATTACATCCTTCCCTGTACTGACAAATGAAACTGTAGTGATATGGAGCCAAATTTGTGGCTCAACAACGGCTCTAAATCCATTGTCTGTCAGATAAGTGAGTTTGAAATGCAACCTGCTGCTGATTTTACCCCAATGTGGACACTGTAGAATAGTGTAAACTGTTACATTTGTCAGTATATCTAACAAACCTTTACATTTTGTGTGTAAATTTGTGGAATTACAGATGTTAATGTTGGAGTGTGAGATGGTGCATGTGTATGGGGCCTTGTCAGTTCCTCCGCTGCATTCAAGTGCATTTCCATGAAAACTGTGAACGTTATTTTAAATATTTTCTATCAGTCCTTTATCCATCTTGTACATTTACTTCATTTTTTTGTTCATTTCTGCCCGTTTTCTGTATTGTTTTGTGTTTTCTCTTTAATTTGTGCTCCTTCTGTTTCTTGTTTGGCAACATTGTCAAGTTTTCAGCAGGGTCACTTTTGCTGGCTTGTTCATTTGTGTGTCTGTGAGTCGCAGAACGAGGGTGTGTTCTGGCTTTTTTTTTCACCGCAAGCAGAAAATTAACATATGTAAATATCCACAGAATGACAAAAATGATCAAACGGATGATAAAATCATCAAGAAAATGAGAAGTAAAAAAAATTAACAAAATGATGAAGTAAATGAACAAAAGTGGATGTAAAATTTATAAAATCAGGAAAATGGATACAAATATCCACAGAATGAACAAAAATTATTAAAGAATAAACAGCATGAATAAAAATGACCACAGTAAATATATAGGGTCCCTTGTCTCATGCTGGGTTTTGACTCCATGTGCTTTAAAATGATCATCTGTGACTTTTCTGCCTTCAACCCTAACCTCTGGTCGTGTTTGCCACAGGGACACCAACCCTCGTATCGGAGATATCCTCCAGAAACTGGCTCCGTTCATGAAAATGTACGGAGAATATGTGAAGAACTTCGACCGGGCCATGGACCTGGTGAACACCTGGACGCAGCGCTCCTCCCAGTTCAAGAGTGTTGTCCAGAATATACAGGTGGGCTTGTGCGCTACGTTATCATCATTAAACCTGATGGAAAATATGTGCATTTATTGTCTTATCAGACTACAGGATTGAATTCACATTTACTGCATCACCTTTTTATTTTATACATTTTGTTTGTCATTTTCAGGACAACTTGGATTGTATTATTTTGATCATTTTTCTTCATTTTGTTGGTCATATTGTTTTTTTTTTGTTCATTTGAGCGATTATTTGGTTCATTTACTGCATGTTTTGTTCATTTTGATATAATGTCATTCACAACTCTCAATCATAATCAAACAAAATAAGCATCCAATCACATTCAATGACTATAGGTGCTTTTTGGTTTTGTTACTGGCTATTTTAATATGCATCCATCGTCCAAGCTTACTGCATATATTATGGAATATCCTGATCTCTTTTGTTTTTTACATTGCTTTTATTTCTTTTTCCACTGTGTCTTTTACATTGTTTTTATCATGTTGCATCTTCTTTTGTTTTTGTGTAATTTTGCATTATTTTCATCTTTTTTTAATCACAAATAATCAGTTTCCTTCAACAAAAATCACAAAAATGTTAGATTTATCTTGATAATTATTCATATAAAAATGTTTGTAGTCAACATTTATAACAACAATTCCGCTGTATCTCAGTGCTTTTACCTATGTTTGCATCTTCAAAACTGTATTTTAAAATGGAATCAGTTCAAATGTTTGTTTTTTTTTTTTTTTTGAACCAACAGAAACAGGACGTGTGTGGGAACCTGACGCTGCAGCACCACATGCTGGAGCCGGTCCAGAGGATTCCTCGTTATGAACTGTTGCTCAAAGACTACCTGAAAAAACTGCCTGATGACGCTCTGGACCAAAAAGACGCAGAGAGTGAGTTTCACGACAGCACTGCTGTTTATGAGAAATCACGTACATAAAGTTTCCTGACCTGTTTGAACTCTCCTTATCTAAGTGTGATACTATGGTAACCTGGTCGGATGTTGATTCGGTAAAATACACGGTATGAGATTCATGACACGCAAGACTCAAGTTCATCTATTCTAGTTTTCAATGTGAATGCAAAAAAGTCCACATCTTACAGATTTTCTAATAAATAGATGAATAAAAACGCTGAAGATGAAACTGCTTTGAGATAAACTGGTTGTTTTCCTATTCATAAGGCAAAACACACTCTGAGAGCAATAGTGAAGGAGACACATGCTTGTAATGAAATCATTTGTTTTAATTTTAGTTTTACATCCTTTTCAATTAAGATTTTTGTTTTCAGTGTATAGTACATTTCCTGTCACATATTGGTGCTAGATTAGTTATGTTTATTTCTCCTTAAACCGATCCTGAGGAGGAAAACAAAAATGGGAGAGTTTACAGTAATAACTTCTATCTCTCTTATCTCCATTTTATATGCATTTGGTCTGAGTGTGACATAAACAGGCAAATACTTTTGCCTTTGCAAATTAAAATGACTACATTCAAATAAAACTCATCAACAGTCTTTCCTGAACTACAGATGGCACATAAGCGAGTAGTGTGTTCCATATAATCTATCCCTACTCACTGGAGTTCCACTTTACCCACATCTGAATATCACCAAATAATGTCAAACAGAATCATCTAAACCACACAGAGCATTTTCCAGTTGGAGATCATGCTTAAATATCCCAGGTAGCAGATAGGAGTATATGTCACAGGTGGACAGACGACATTATACCTAGTGCATAACATAAATATTAATACTGGTATAAAATGGCAGTGAAACTCCAAGGAACCGATGTTGCATGGTTTTTATATTTTGAAATTTCATTCAGAACCAAAGAGGAAATACTTGAAGTTTTGAGTGTGCCATAACACTTTCCCACCCACTCACAGTGTACTGATGGCTGAACAGATTTTCATCACTAGTGCTGTTAATGACAGAAAGGCATCAGCTGTACACCAATAAGAGCCAGTGCTTCCAGTGCAGTGTGTAATACGGTACCTAAATGTAAACAGCAGTGCTTTAAATAAGCAATTTCATGTCACTTTGGCTCCACTCTGGAACATTAAACCTTGTCTGGAAGCCTATGCAGATTTGTAATTTGTACTATGTGTTTGTACGTTTAGTTTTATTTATAGCTGTTCAGGAGTGCTATAATTAATTTAGCTTCTTACTGCTTTGTATCATTGTATGTTCTTGTTACATCTTGATAATGTCCTGCTTCATCTAATGAGTGCATTCATTCTTCAGTATTGATGATAGCAGGATATTCAGCTTAAAACTTGGATAATGATGAAGATGAATATTATATTGCAATCCCAATTACTGGTTTAAGTGCACACAATGATGTTATTATGAGTGCCAATTAAAGCTCAAATGATGTGAAAGTATAGATGAATGGAAGTGATTATCACCATGATCCAAAATCCAAAAATCCAGTCTAATCCAAAAAAGCTGTTAGCTCAGAATTATGAATTAAGTTTGAGTATACATTAGCCTCAGCTTTTCTCTCTTTATGTTGTGATGTCCTCACGCATCCCTGTGTCCATTTACCCCTGGAGTATTGTCGTCACCTTTGCAGTATTTGAGTTCAGCGGCTTCTCTCAGTCATTGCAGTAAAAATGCACTTTATCACCATGGTTCTGGCCTCATTTCTTCCAGCTGCGTGTCTCCACTGTTTTAAGTAGGGCATGATGAAGATAGATGACTCAGGTGCTCACAGGCATTAATCCTCCTCTCTCTCTCTACTGGCTGAGAGAAAGAGAGGCTAATGCACTTTGTGGTTAATGTGAAGAGAGTACATATTCAGCCCTTAAATTAATAAAAATCTATGTAACGCAATTACTATGACAGCGTCAACAAAGCTTGCTTTCCAGTGATGAATATGTGTAAATGTTTGTGTATTTCAGAGGCGCTAGAGCTCATCTCTACTGCAGCAAATCACTCCAATGCAGCAATCAGGAAAATGGTAAATAACGCTATATTTAACTTCTCTGTGTTAAAGTGTCTAAAGCTGTCTGTCTGTAGTCACTTTTCATATGAAAATATCTCAGGGTCAAAGTCAAGAATTGAAAGTTATTTCCAAAAGGCCCTGTGCAGTCCTTTATTCAGCAATACTTCTGTACAATTTAAAGTTAAGTATCGAAGGTTTCTCACTGGAATCATTAAAGTCAGGATAGAGACAACTTCCATGGAATGGATAAACCCCACCTCTTCTGGTGGAGCCTCATAGGACCTTATTTAACCCGTTGCCCCCTCACACCCCCAGATCTATGGGCACAGCCAGACATTTGACAGTATAGTTATATGACTCACTGTTTGGACCAGACGAAACTCAGTTTTTGGGCTATGTTTTATTTTTGGTTTTAAAGCTGTTCTTGATTTATTCTGAGCATGTGTTTATTGAACTACAACTTCCAGAACCCCTGGGGATGAAGGGATGAAGAACAAATTATTTTACAGTCAGTGGCGTCACACAAATAATTTCTGATTACAGATGAAGTTCGGTCTTCATCTGCATTAGTTTGTTTGTTAACAGCATTTGATTAGATTTTCAGGATAGGTTGGAAATAGAAGAAGAAACAATTTACGTATTAGATTTTTGTCGGTGATCCACACTACCACCGGACTACCAGAAATATTTGCAAGATGGGGCCATTTACAACATTTTTCTTTCACAGAAAAAGACAGGACATCATCACCACAAAGCTTGATCTGCATTCTGGCAATATTCAGGATCTGAAAATGTTCCTATGTTGCAATGGGAAAGAATTCTTTAAAACATTTAGAAGGCAATCCAGATCAGTTGTTCCTTGTACAATTTCTGACCTATCTTAAAAAATTTCCTCAAACTGTTTATTAATTTCTGAAGTATACTATTAATGAACTAGCAAACAAAAAGTGAAAAGAAGTGAAAGTCACTGCAATGTCATTTCACTACCACTGCTCAGAGCAGACCCCCCCCTACACACACACACACAGACACACCTTTACTACTTTACTCTCAAAGAAGGCGGTGAAAGTTGTCGAGGTAAATCAGAAGCACTAATCTTACAGTAATTTCACTATGTTGGTGACAAATTGTTTCTCTCTTGACTTGTAAAATTAGCTTTTATATTGACAAACATCATACTGTACAGTATGTAGAATGTTCAATTCCATTGCTTTATTCCATTGCTTCTGAATCTTTTGTCCATATACTGCATGAGACTGGCAAGTTGGCAGAAGTGTACGTACAGCTGTGAGCTCTTTCTGTTTTCACTGTTACACTCCTGATAAAAGCCAGTCACCGTGTTGCCTAATCAAACAGCTGCTGATGCTGTGCTGTCAGTCACAGCCATGAGCGTGAGGGAGTGAACATTTCGAAGCAGCGCAGACAGGAAGTCACTGTTTCCTGCCTTGAGTTTCACAGCTTGCAGAAGCCTGACTATCTTTGACACTCATCTTTTTTTATTCCTTCCTCTGTCTGGCCGTGAAACTGCTCTAATACTGAGGCTGACATTAAGTATTCTTGAATTAATACAGATGTGTAAACCTTGTTCACTACCTTTTACTGATTTCCTCCAGATCTAGGATGTTGTCCTACTTAGCTGATAGTCAGTAACCCCCTCTAGTGGAGCAGGGTCTGTCTTCGTCACACAGCCTTCTTGTCTTTTTTGCTTATCCGTCTCTCGCTGCACATTTACAGGAAAAGATGCACAAACTGCTGGAGGTATATGAGCGTCTTGGGGGAGAAGAAGACATTGTTAACCCAGCCAATGAGCTCATCAAAGAAGGACATATCAAGAAGATGTCAGCCAAAAATGGAACAGCACAAGATCGATACCTCTACTTGGTGAGATGGCTGAAGTGTTAGAGAAACATTACACTGCTGGAGGATGTCTGTGTACGAAAAAGTCAAGTCAGAGCGGATGAAATACTCACATTTCATTTGTTTGTTTGGATCACATCACTGTAAAAATATATCCTCCTGTTTTTTGGAATATTAGACTGCCAGTTTTATCTCTAGTCCATGGCCAGATTGTACAAGAGCCCTCTAAAAACAAAACAAAATAAAATGAAACAAGAAGTGTTGAGAACAAGGAAACCGAAATTGGGATACAGGCAACACTTGTGTTAAAATATTTAAAAAATTCAGATAGAAATAAGTCCATAAATCTCAAGATATTTGAATGTTTCGCTAAGTGCAGTCACCAAAACCATCAAATACTATGATGAAACTGGGTCTTACAAGGCCCGTACCAGGAAAAGAAGACCAAGAGTTCAGCAAAGGAGAAGGTTATTAGAATTTCCAGCCTCAGAAACCATCAGTTTACAGCACCTCAGATAGTGGTTGATGCTTTTAGTGACTGCACTCGATAACGAATTCAAAGTTCTTGAGGATTTTCAGATTGACTGATCTTCATCTCTTTATTTCATCTCTTTACGTAACTGTTTCTTGCCATAATATGTATTTGTACAGTAGTTGTAGTGGCACTAATGGGCCTACTGACTCTGTACCCACCCTCCCTCTACACAACACAAATGATGGTCTAAAGCAGCCATTCCCAAACACAGGGTGGGACCCCCGTATTTATGAATGATGTACACCGTGTATTCACTGATGAGAGGAAAAAATGAGAGCTGTTTCCTTTGACCAAAGACATTTATTTAATGTTAGAATTTTTTTTTAAAGCACATACATAACACATATTTCTTTACCCTGCATCTCTTTAAAATTGCTTATTTACCTTCTCATTTTACAATGTCAGCCTTGTAGTACTACAAAACAGCCATTAAAATGGTCAGGAGCATCTTTTATGCAAAAATTATTTCCTTCTCATAATTTATAGATTTCTAATTTGAGTCATGCCAGTTTGTCATTTCTAAAAATTGGGTCCCCAGAAAAAAGATTGGGAAGCACTGCTCTAAAGCATATTAACCCTTTAACTGGCACAGCAAGATAAAAAGCTTGAATAAAATTTTATTCATGGCTTCACATTAACAGCTTTTCAGTTTTTATCATATATGTTATGGATATTAGTTCATGGTTGACTTGCCTAACAGTCACAGGGACACAGACATACTGTGTATGTTCACACTTGTTTAATATTTATGTAATAGTTTCATTAGAGGGCCTAGAATGTGAAGGAATTTTTATTATTTCAAATCTGAGTCTCATTTTATGTCATCATCTGAACAGTAGATTTATGCAAATCAATTTTCATTTTTCTCACTATTTACAAACATGAATATTCAATATCTACTTTTCTAACTGAGTGGAGGAGGACAAGGCTTTACAGGAGCAGTTTGATCACACAAAAAAAGAAAAAAGAAGGCAAGAAATGGTACCAGTTAACTCTTAACAGCGCATACCTGTGATTTGAAAACCATTCCGGGTGACTACTTCATCAAAGCTCAATGCGTCTACTCTGACCATCTAAGATATAGAACAAGTTCTGGGTTGTTTAACACTTTTTTGTTTACTATCTAATTCTATATGGGTTCTTTCATTGTTTGGATGTCTTTGGTATTAATGAGGAATCAATGTTAAAAATAGAAAAAGAAAAAAATAAAGAAAGAAAAATAACTGAAGGAGAAGGCGTGGCCAGACTTTTAACTGGTAGTACTGTACATGAGAATGTCAGCACATTATTATGCAGACAAGTTTGCAGAGGATACAAGATGGCAGCAGCAGAGAGAATCACTGTTGACAGATCTGGTTACCACTGAGTCATAACATATAATGTCCATTTTTGTCTCTGATCTAGTTCAACAATATGGTGCTATACTGTGTGCCTAAACTCCGACTGATGGGACAGAAGTTCAGTGTCAGGGAGAGAATCGATATCGCTGGCATGGAGGTAAACTTCTTCTTTTCATTCTGTTGCATCTTTTTTTGTTCTCCTTTTACTTTGCCTTGCGGCTGCAAACACAGTTTCCTTTGTTGATTTCAGGTGCAGGAAAATGTGAAGCAGAATCTTCCTCATACGTTTGCCATCATTGGCAAGCAGCGTTCACTGGAGCTGCAAGCCAGGTACAGGCATCTGAAGCAACCCTGGATGTAATACTTAAAAAAATCTACCATTCCTGTATGAAATGCAAGCTGATTTGCATTCCCAGTGATGGTGGATAGTCTAATTTTGCTTTGTCATGTTTAATTGAGTAATTCAAGTATTTCATTTTGAGTAGGAGAACGATTAATAGCTCAATCATCTTGTATTTGCTTTATAGGACAGCTGAAGAGAAGGAAGATTGGATTCAGGCAAGGATCACACACGTGCTCCCATACGTGGTTTATCCCCTCACACATATGTACACACAGTCTCATTGTGTTCACATTTGTTCAGGCAGCATTTTGGTCTAGGGCCTTGTTATATTGCTTGTTGCTCATTTAAAAAAAATGGATGTAGAAATTTCCTCATCACTTTCATTCAGTGTGTTTGGGGTTTCTATTCTCTAATCAAGCCTGTCATTATTGCACATTTATCCCATTACAGCAGAGAAAAGCTGATTAAAGTATTTCACAGTTCAGAAATGTGGGCGGGCGTTTGTGAGCACGAGAGACGTGCATAAAAGAATAGAGGGAGTGTTTAATAAATTGACAAGGAGTGAAATCAAAAGACGTGAGGAATAAAAGGTTTTTATGCTCTGTTGAAGAGGTAGGTCTGTGGACACTGGCCTTGAAGCTAGAGAAAAAAGCGTTGATGTCACCACTGATTTTTCATTTAGGGCAGTGATTTCATTGTGACCCAATTTAAAATAAGAGCAGAGGAATTTAATTCATAAAAAGAGTACATTTGTGCATAATGTTTAGGGAATTTTTAGTGTCATTTATTCAGAAAACCATCCCTTTTAAAGCTATTTTGTTTGTATTATCTAAATTATTTAGCATACTTTCACAAGCATCTGGCACTAGTTGTTTTTTAATCAGAGGCAATACATACTGATTATTTCAAGAAACAAATTCAATAACTTGAAATTGTTTGAACCAATTTACTTGAAAACTGCTGTGTTTATTGACAATTTAACAATCTACAACCTTTGAACTTTTGGGATAGGCAATGCTATTGCTTTCCAATAGGGGACGCTATTGATTGTTGCAAGAAAAGATAGCATAACTAGAAAGTGTCTGCACTGTATTACTTTAACCTCTTAAGCCCTAGTCTGTTTTTAGGCCTCTTTTTTAGTATTTTGATATTTGATGTTGCTGTTGGAGTTGTTTGGTGTGTTTAAATATGACTTATATGTGCTTAGGAGTGATATGCTTTTTGTTATGGAGCTTTTTTTTTCAGGTCCTCAAGTTGAGGACCTGCAACAAAGAGGATACATTTTCCAAACTTATTTAACAATATCAGA